>PVLC010001102.1:120704-158282 GCA_004027655.1 Graphiurus murinus | reverse complement strand
CCTTTTTATATGCCAACAACAAATCAATCGAAAAAGAAATCCAGAAAGCAATTCCACTCACAATAGCACCCCGAAAAATAAAATACCTAGGGATAAACCTAACCAAGGAGATTAAAGACCTCTATAAGGAAAATTATAGAAAGCTGAAGAAAGAAATTGATGAAGACCTTAGGAGATGGAAGGACCTCCCATGCTCTTGTATAGGCAGAATAAATATCATCAAAATGGCCATCCTCCCAAAACTGATCTATAAATTCAATGCAATACCCATAAAATTGCCAAGGACGCTCCTCACAGACATAGAAAAATCAGTCCTTAAATTCATCTGAAAAAACAAAAAGCCCAGGATAGCCAAGGTAGTTCTTAGCAATAAAAATCATGCAGGAGGCATCACAATACCTGACTTATTCTTTATTTTGAAACAGGGTCTCACTAAGTTGCAGAGGGCCTCACTAGATAGCTGAGGCTGACCACAAACCCAGATCCTCTGGTCTCAGCCTCCCAAATGCTGGGATTACAAGCATGTGCCACCACGTCTGGCTGTAAAATTACTCTTTAGTCTTTTCCAATAATTTGCTACATGAATACTAAGCTGATGTCATTGTATCAACCAGATGTGAAAAAAAATTGGAAGCTACAAAACAAAACATAAGTCAATCCACACAATCTAAAATATGTGGTTTCATGTAAAGTGGGATCTACTTCTGTCTGACAAATGCCTTATAATTGCAAAAACTTCTATTTTACTTCAAAGAAATGACTATTACTTTACTAAACTGTAAACATTTGATTGATTCAATGTAGTGACTTTGATCAAATATATTTTTCAATGACAAAAGACGAAATAAAGTAATTTCTGAGATCTACCAAGAACAACTTATTCATGTTGTATAAAACACAGACGTTTTACTTCCCCTTTCATTCCATGTCTTATTCAGTGACTGTACAACATTCTGTAGTCTCCTCTGCTGGTCCATTGAAGAGTCAAACAGAGTAAATATTTGTGTCTACCTATATTCATTTTAATGACCCTTTGGAAATAATCTCTGAAGTAAGGGAATTTATGATAAAACATGGACATTTCATAATCTCCAATAATCTATGCTGATTTCAGACAATTTCCGGGCATACCAAGGTAGAATCGCCAGATTTATCGAATTAAAATGTAGAGGCCTACTTAAATTTGAATTTTATATAAGTAATGAATTTTTTAAAAAATATAAACATGTCCCAAATATTGCAGGGGGGTGCATAAATCTTGTTTTGTACTAAAAATTATTCATTATAATAAAATTATTCATGAAATTTAGTACATTATAGTACACTGAAATTATTTTGTACTATAAAATTATTCATTGCTTATTTGACTTTAAAACTTAACTGGGCATGCTCTATTTTATCTACCAGCTGTATGCAAAGATATTCTCTCCAATTAAACTGTTCCCTTTATGGTAGGGACAGTATAAATAATGCATAAGCAGTGCATGATGTGGAATGCACATACAACATAAATGTGTTGGATGCACAAATGAATATAAAGGCTAACCTTTAAAGACCCTCAAATCTGAGTTGTTTGTGATGGTGCATGCTTGTAATCCCAGTACTTGGGAGGTTGAGACAGGAGGATCACAGCTTCAAGACCAGCCTCAGCAATTTAGTGAGACTCTCAGTAACCCAGCAAGACCTTGTTTCAAAATAAAATAGAAGGCAGATTTGACGGTATACACATGCAATCCCAGTACTTAGAAGGTTGAGGCAAGAGGATTGCAAGTTTGAGAGTTAGCAAGTAGTGAGATGCTCAATAAACTAGTGAGACCCTATTTCAGAGTAAAAATAAAATAGGGCTGGGGGTACAACTCAGAGGTAGAACACCCCTGGGTTCAATCTCCAGTACCACATAAATAAACACATACATACATACATACATACATACATACATAAAAAGGACTGGGAGTGTAGCTCGAACAAGAATGTGCTCTAAGTTAAACTCTCAGTTCCACAAAACAAAACAGAACAACCTTTAAAATCTTTTCTGACTATGAAAATTCAGAGTTTTGAGATTTCCATCAAATCCTCAGTTTGTAACTGTTACCTACCTCTAGAAACATTCCTTTCACTTTGTTGGCCCAAATGACACCATCACCTCTCTCTATTTAAAATTTTCACATTAAATGGTAGATTATACATCCTGAGAGTGATAATAGTTTCAGAGCTTTGGCTTATACATGAGCCTGAATTTATTAAATGCCCTAGTATGGTATGTAAATAAGAAGTACATGAATCTAATTCACCAAAGCAAGTTAACACTTTATACAGATGTTTTTTCCTCTCTCCCTCTCTTTTTTTCTTCCTCTCTTTCTCTATGTTTCCTCTTTCTCTCTCTCTCTCTCTCTCTCTCTCTCTCTCTCTCTCTCTCTCTCACACACACACACACACACACACACACACACCAACAGAGGCTATCCCATACTTTTCCACAGTCTATTTTCCAAGAATCTCAGCCTCCCTCTCCTTCACTGCTCCTCCGGTCTCTTGGGAACCCAGCAACGGGTCCTCTAGGTCTGGATCCCATTGCTGTCGCTTAATCTGGTTCCCTCATACAAACCTCAATAGCAACATGATTACTACCTCAAGGTGGCTTTGGTACCTTTCCAGGTAAGTGACAATAATCTTAAGTATGAGAACCAAATTAGCAGGGGCCATAGATTCACTTGCTCATTTTACTAAGGAAACTTTTTGAGTTCAACCGGGCCTTTGTTTGGCGACCTAACTCTAAACGAGTCGTAATGTGACTTTCTGGCCAAGTAAGAGAGGAAATAGGGGAATAGTTGTTATTATTGCTGAGTTATTCCATTAAGCTAGTGGAGCAGCCTTGATAATTGGGACACCACCTGGAACATCATACATCCCCCTGAACATTTAATTCTTACTGTTTTTAAAATAATATATGAGCTGGGTGTGGTGGCACATGCCTGCAATCCTGGTACTTGGGAGGCTGAGAGAAGAGGATCACAGGTTCATGGCCACCCTCAGCAACCTAGTGAGATCCTGTTTCACAACAAAAATTAAAAAGGGCTGGGGGGCCTATCTCGAAGGTAGAATGCCCCTGGCTTCAATCCCCAGTACCAAAATAAATAAATAAATAAATAAATAAATAAATAAATAAATAAGTGTGGCCTCTGCTTTCATTCTTGCACCCACCCCCTTGAACCTTCCCTGTCTACTCCAGTCCACGTTTAATAAACACTGTCTTTGAACTCAGTGCATTTCTAGTTTATATACCCACTTCTTGCTGGGCTCCCACATTTTTCTTTGTAGCAACTCATATGAGCAACTGTCAACCCCCATTCTAATTCTTGTAAAAGTTGTAGCAATTCTTTTTGTATTCACTGGAGAAATAGGATCAGGGGTCAACTTCTTAATATGTGTCCCTGACTAAACACTCCAGTTTCAAAATCTGTATGGCTGGAGGACAGTCATTTCCTGAAGCAATAGCAAGTGCACCATCGGCTCTCCACACCTAGCCAGGTGTTGAGAGGCTGTGGGAACACGTAAGAACTGGTAGTAACAGCTGAAATACATCCAGAAGGCAGTTTTGTATGCAATAAGAATTCTCTCCGTTTTGTAAAGCTAGAATACTATTTTTGAGACAGAGACAGAACAAAGGAGAACATGCCCAGGAGTATAAACTGTAGTTACCAACATCAAACTGTTGCTAAGAATACAAGAGATAATTCCAGAACCTGGTTTTCTGTGCCTTCTATGGGACTCCTGAAAGGGCTCTAAAGTGGAAAAAGTACTAATAGATAAAGATATCATGTGAGCAGATATCTCACGAATTTTCAGGACTGAGTGTATTCAGGGTCTTGGAAGATACCACCAGTTGTCTCTTTATCAGTCCTTTGGCATTCGAGTTAGTTCAACAAAGATTTAGGGGTACCTACTAACTTTTTCCTCTCACTGTGCTAGGCGTTGGGGTTATAATACTAAAAGAAAACTCTACCATCAAGAGGCTCACAGTCTACTTACAAATACAAACACCACCATAGAAACAAGCACATACAGGGTGGTATTTCCAGTTCCAAGGCAGCAGAGGCGTGTATTATATTTCTTTTGTATACCCTTCGATCAAGCAATTACCAAATCCTGCTGTACCACACTGTGGAAAGATGCAGTGCATATTTATGTCTGGCAAGACCATTGCCGCGTTGAAAGTTCCCTGGGCAGCTGTACACAGCAGGACAGTTTGATTTGGGCCATGCCAGACTGGTCACAATCCGGGCTGGCGATTATTTGCCCCTGACCTAGAGGTAACGGGGTCTGGACTTACTTTAGTTATTTGCAAAATAGAAAGAGCTAGGAGGAGAACCCAGTTTATCCAGCCCCCCCCCCACCCCTTTTTGATTGGACCCATTTAGCATCTGCAGAGATGACAACAATAAATTGAAAAACATTCCCAGAGATGTAGCCCAAAGGTCAACCCCTAGCTGAGCGGGACAATGGGGGTCTGACCTCCTCTTCCCTTCGGAAGGGATGAAGGAGTCTTAATGAAGAGACCTTTTTCTCCACCAGGATTCTGAACCCCAGCGGCTTCCACTAACTCCAGGGCAGCGGGCAGGGGGAGGGGCGTCGGTCTGGGAGTTGCTACCCGGGATCCGGACCTGGAGCTGAGCACAGCCGCGCCCCTCCGCCCCCCGCGCGCGCCCCGGGCCGCCGCACGCTCCCTGCGCCCCCGCCCCGCCGCGGCGCGCACAGCCCGGCCGGAGCGCGCACCCGCACCCAGGCGCCGCTGCGCTCGGAGCGCACAGACCGTGGACGCTGCAGCCCGAGACCCAGACAAACTCCAGCCCCGGTCCGCGACATGCGCCTCGGCTAGCGGCTCCCAGCTCCCCGCACCGGCCCGCGCCTCTCTCAGTCGCTCTCACAAACGCGCACAGTCTCGCATCCATCCAGACCTGGAGGAGAAAGACAGACCCTTGCCTCCGCGCCCCCTCCCTCGTCACCCCGAGCAGCACCGGAGCCGCGCGGCCGGGGGCCCCGGGACCGTCTGGACATGCTAATCCTAAAGCGTCTCCTCGCTTGCATTCAGCTCGTCTGCGTTTGCCGCCTGGGTGAGTGGGAAGACCTCGGTGGGGGTTCGCCTCCCGACTCGGGGGGACACGATTGGGGGGATTTCAGAGTATTCGCGCCTAGCTGCCGCCGCCGCCATCTAGAACGAGCAGGAAAAAGGGACCGTCACCTCGGATCCCACGATGCCGGCGGTGGCTGGAGCGAGGTGGCTGCGTGGGGCACGCGCCTAAGCCACCTGCCACCTGCACTCTGCCCGCGGGGAGACGGGATCGAGACCCCGGGGAGAGCTGTAGCGAGGGTATGGCCCGGGTCCCTGCCGCTCTCCCCTCCCCTCTCCTGCAAAGTGTGAAAATAGCCTTTTAGACTCACACAAGAAGATACAAGTCACCAGAAATACGACCCTGGTAAAGGGCTGCGTAGTATACTGCACTGTTTTTGCTGTTCATTTTTATGCTACGGGTGTTATAGACTTAAAAGGAAAATACACGTGTCTGGCGTTCAGTACACACACACACACACACACACACACACACACCCCTGAAAGGTAGTACTAACAGAACAAGCACCAACCTGACTTTTCAGTGTTTTTAATACTTTCAGTTTAGTCACATTCAAGTCCAGGCAGTCACTTAAAAAAAAAAAAAAAGTTTCAATCAAAATCTATTGGCGTTCTGCCCCTGATGCCAAAGTCAAAAAAAGCAAGCTTCAGAGCCGGGCATGGTTGACAATTTGTTCATGGATTCATGGTTCATCAGTCACCTTCCAGGTTACATATTTAAAACTGGCATTTTAAATTCTGAAACAGCCCGTGTGAATATTTACCTGGGATGCAGATTTAGGTGTTCCTGTCATTCTCCAGAAAAATCGTTAAGATTGGATTTTTGCATTTTATTAAAGAAATGTCTTTTTTTTTTTTTTTTTCCCCTACGTGAGGGTTTTCAGCCACCATGGAAGGTAGCATATGGTTTGGAGGCATTAACATGAATATTACAAAATGTGCCTCTGTGAGTACATATATCTAACTCTTTTCAGTTAGATAATCCCACTTTTTAAATTTTAGATCATTCATAATAAGAGGTTATTAAACTCACATTTTCACCCAATGTATGGTATTGCCTTTGGTGCTGTGACCTTTTTACCAACAGAAATAATTTTCAGGTTCTAACTAAGGAGATTTTGCAAATATGGTAATGATAGCCTAAAGCCCACTACATTCACTGGCATCATTTATATTTCAGAAGCTTTATGAAGGCGCTCAGGGATGATGTGATGTGTAAGATTGACATTTAAGATTTGCAGAGAGAATCTCAGGTCCTGGTTGCCTATAAAACTTACAGTTGATTCTGGAGATGGGAAGACATTTTCTTTAAAGTACTTTGGTCATTGGATACACACCTGTTGAATTATGTATCTGTTGTAACAACAAAGTCAGATCCTTTAGATACTTTATTATTTAAATACATCTCTCAGTACTAGGGAAACAAACCAGAGTATTTTTGTACTTTATCAAAAGGATATGCCCAGAATATATTGTAAATTTTTAAAAAATTGGGATAAATTTAAAATGCCATACAATTTATCTTTTTAATATACAGTTCAGTGGTGTTAGTGTATTTACAAACTTGTGCAACCATAATTAATATTTATTTTATAGCATAGTATAGCAAATATAGCATTAATAGCATATCTTAATCATCCCCCAAAGAAACCCCATGCTCATTAGCTATCATTTCTATTCCTTCTGATCATTCATAATAACTTATTAAGAATGATCTTATTAAGAAGTTATTATGAATGATCTTGACAGTCACTAATCTACTTTCCAACTCTAAAGATTTGCCTATTGTGGACATTTATTATAAATAGAATAATGGAACATATGTTCTTTTCTGTCTTCATTCACTTGTCATGTTTTCAAGGTTTATTTATGTTGCAGCATGTATCAGTACTTCATTCCTTTTAATGGCCAAGTAATATCCCGTGATAGAATATACTGCACTTGCAAAGATTTGTTTTCTTAACAAAGCATTATTTCCTTCCTTCCTTCCTTCCTTCCTTCCTTCCTTCCTTCCTTCCTTCCTTCCTTCCTCTTCCTTCCTTTCTTTCATGTGTGTTACTGAGGACGGAACCCAGGGGCATTGTACCTCTGAGCTACACCCCCAGTTTTAAATTTTTGTTTTGGAACAAAAAATAAAAGAAAGGGGTCTTGCCAAGTTGCTGAGAGTCTTGCTATGCTGCTGAGGCTGTCCTGGAACCTGGGATCCTCCTATCTCAGCCTCCCAAGTACTAGAATTATAGGCATGCATCTTCACATCTGGCTTGGGCATTTTCTTTAAACTCTTCAATGATATAAAATTTAAGGATAAAATTGAATTCATTTTTAAGACTATCATCCTAAACTTATGTAATGACATTGAATATGAGCTTATATTGGAACTCAAAATGTATGTAAGATATTTGAGACTGGAAGATGACTACCTCTGTATCCCTCACCATTTTAGCAAAGTTGACCTTTCACATTGTTGTCAACAGCTGACTAGAGGTACTGGCAGTCTCCAACTAGATGAATCAGTATTCATTCATTCTTCTCCGCCCCCCCCCTCTGAATTGAACCCAGGGGCATTCAGCCTCCCAGATACACCCCCAGCCCTTTTTATTCTTGTTTTGAAGCAAGTTCTCTCTAGATTGTGGAGAGGAATGAATATCTTGATCTTGGGATAGCATGTTTTGGAAAACAAGGCATGTTATTTACAAATGAAAAAATTCAGCCTCCACTTCAATTATGGCTCCCTCAACAACTACCTTCGTGGTTGTGGATGCCGTTATTCCTTGTCTCCAGTGTCCCTGGAGCCATCAGGTAGTCCAACACCTATCAATGGCCTGAGGACTGCCTGAGGCTCACTGTGCTGGTGACATCTGGACACAGTTTGAGCTTGAGGCTGCCACTCCCACCATTATCCAGGAATGAGTTGTGGAGTTCACTAAGGTGTTCATTGTTGGCAATTGAGACTGTCTTAGTAGTCAAGATGTTATCACGTACTGCGTCCCAAATGTCCTGATAGTTAGAACTGGTCCAATGCTTCTTTCAAACAACTCTTCAAGCAGTAAAACTGAATTCCAGACTTGGGAGGCTGAGACAGGAGGATTGCAAGTTTGAAGCCAGCCTCAACAACTTAGCAAGGCTCCCAGCAACTTAGTGAGACCCTGTTTCAAAAATAAAAAATAAATAAAAAAGGGCTGGAGTGTAACTCAGAGGTAGAGTGCCCATGGGTTCTATCTTTGGTATGACAGAAAAAAATAAAGAAGGAAGGGAGTGAGGGAGGGAGAGAAAAAGAAAGATTATCGTTAGAGCTGATAGAATGAAATAGATAATTTTCTTGATGCAGTGAACAGGTGTATATTATGGGAAAAAACTTCCCTGACTTTCCTGTAAGGAGACTTAGCTGTAAATCAAAGAGGAGAGCATACGAGCTTTTAAGGAATCATTTATTTCCATTAACAAGAACTCCAGATCTGTGAATTAAGTGACTTACAATGCTGCAAGATACACTAAATTCAGATGTTTACATATTGTTATTAAATGTATAATGAATCAGACCCTGAACTTTTTAGTCATGACTTAGTGCTTTAGGGGCCACATTAAATAAAAATTATACCTAAGGCCTCTGCAAGAATTAATAACTTCATGTAGCCTTGGTATGGAGCCTGTGAAACTCAGTATGTTGTGACTCTTAGCTTGGACAATCTGTCCTTCAAAAAACAAATCAGAACCACAAATATAAAATATTGATGCCCTCCCCCAACTAACTAGTCTATATCAAGAAAATAAATGATTTTTGATGAAGAGAACAGCAATTTTTTTTTCATTTCTCCCTCCTGCTTTACACAGATATGTTTGCTTCCACACAGGAGAGCTTGCCAGGATAAATAATTTCCTTGATTGATAGGCTTGCTTCTTCACTCACATCTGCAATAGACACTAAGGATCTTGCTTACAATTTTATGTTGCAGGAATTTTGCTTCTGGCAAAAAATCAGGTTTTTCTGGAAGTATGAGCTTTGCTTCCCCATCCCCATTACTCCAAAAAGATTTGAGTTATGTCTAACCTGAGAACTTTGCTTGACGATTCCTTGGCCAGGTCCTCAGACTGTGTGGAAATGGAGTCCCTCGGTTGACACCAGAAGACCTCAAAGGAAGGGCTTGATGAGAAGCTGGTCTTCTGCTTTAATTCAGTCACCATCTGCCCAAGCTTTTGTCGGTGCATACCCTGTGCTAAAAGTTTCATCTCTATTTTTTTCACTTAATTTTCCCCCAAATCATTTGAGAGAGGTGCTTTCATTTTATATTTTATAGATGAGGAAATATAGGCACAGAGAACTCAAATAACTTACCTAATGCCACACAGCCAGTTTTGGTTTGAATATTTTTTCTGACTGTAGAGCCTGTGGATTTTCTCATTTTCTGATGTCCAGGAGATTAGTTTCCTGTTAGGAATTTACTAACTTGCATACATAAGATGTAATGCTGTGTTTCACAGACCTGATTGTGGTCTTGTGAAGCCCCTTCATGATTTCTCCCATGTTTTTTTCTTTCTTTCGCCACCCCTGTATAAAAACTTGAGACATGATCGTGCACACCTGTACTTGGAAGGCTAAGAAAGGAGGATTTCAGGTTCAAGGTTAGACTTTACTTTGAAACTCTGTTTCAAAACAAAGAAAAGTTTAAAAGGGTTGGGGGTGTAGCTCAGATGTAGACCACCCCCTGGGTTCAATTCCCAGCCCCTCCAAAAAAAAATTAAGATGCCATAATTTACTTTTTTTAGTGTACCCTCTGAAAGTTTTGACAATTGCATATGGTCACATAATGACCACCATGATTCAGAGACAAAACAGTACCATCCAGGTTCCCTGACTCATTCATTGTCTGTTTACTACATGCTGACACCTGCTAGGCACTGATAATTCAACAGTGCCTGAACATGCAGAGTCCCAGTGCCAGGGCTGCCTGCAGTCCTACTCGTCTGACTTAATCCCCATGTTGAAGACCTCTAAATCTTATGTTTAAGATACTTTCTCCGTTCACAACTAGTTGAGAATCACTCTTTTGAAATACCTCTCAATGTGTTAAATGTGTTAACTCCCAAGTATTTAAAAATGTTTCCCACTCCATCAGGAATGTGAATGCCAGTAGTAGAAGAGCCAATTTACACAAGGCATATATATACATATATATGAATTTATGATTATATATATAATTTATATATGTGCTTATATATGCTTACATAGGATGTAATATATACATATACATTACATGTAATATATAGAATACATTTAATTATCAAATCTTATGTAATATATTGAATAATCCTATTGAAATATATAATTCACATATATTATACATAAATTACATATGCATTCCTATTTAAATATATAATTCACATATATAACAAATACATTCTTACATAGGATGCAATATATGCATATACACATATTGTATCTTATGCAATATATTCAATACATCCTATTGAAATATATATACATGCATACACACCACACACACACACACACACACACACACACACACACACACACAAATTTCAATTGCTCTTTAACTTTGAATGTCTTATCAGGAACTTCAGATTACAAAAAGGAATCAATTTTATTCATATTTGTACCTCTTTATAGATATGTATACAACACCAATTAAGCATGAAGAGAAAATTTATCTTACTCTATTGCACAATCCTAAAACACATAACTTTTAAAACTATGCTGTTCAGTACCATAACCACCAGGCATATGTGGCTGTTTAGTTTAAATTGTATTAAAATGAAATTACTCACTTCTTTTATCACAGTAACCACAGAGTTCAGTAGTCCATGTATCTGTTGTAGGAGGGAGCCTATCACTCAGTTGAACAGCACTATTTGAGGACAGCAAGAAAAAAACTGGCAAAATCATGATTAATAATATTCATGAGAAATCACCTCAACTAGAAAAATGTCTAAAGTCACTAAAATAATTTGAAGCATTGAGGCATGGGAGTTATTTTTGGCCTCTGTTGTATCAACACCTAAGAGAAATAGTGGCCATTGATAGAGCAGCAATAGGTGAAGAAAGTTCAGTGGCCACTTTGTGGTCTTTAGAGACTTCAATGGAATAGCTGGTGGTTTGGGAGTGAGTAGCCTGTTCCCATACCACATTTTTCCATAATCGTCTCTAATACGCAAATTGTTTTGCAATTTGTCTATCTCCCCTACTGGACCAGCTCCCAGAGAACAAAGACTATATTTCATTCATTCTTGGCTTCTTGAACTTAGCACCCATAGTAGGTGCTTAATAAATCTTTAGTGCATTAGATCTTAGAAAGACTGTCCCATGTCCCATGAAGTTTCTTTTTTTAAATACTTTTATTGGTGCAGTATAATCTCACATCATAATGTAGTTTACAGTGATAGTGATATACATGCACACAGCACTTAGTGAGCTTTCCCCTAACACCTTCTCCACTTCTCCCCTTCCCCATACAGGATATTGAGATTGGCACTGGTGTTCTCACATATGTACTTAATGCCAATGGAAGTGTTTTCTTCATTGATTCTCCCTCTTCCCCAACCCCCTTCCCCAGACCACTTCCCTGGCTCTACTGCAGTTTCTCCTCCATTATGTGAAGTCCTACTGGTATCTAGATTACTACTTAGCTTCTGCACACATATGAGGGAAAACATGTGACCCTTTGCCTTCTGTGACTGGCTGATCTCACTTCACATGATGTTCCTGCAAATGACATAATTTTGTTCTTCTTCATTGTTGAATAGAATTCCATTGTGTATAGATCCCATAATTTTGTAATTCCAATCAAGAAATTGGCAATTGAACTAAATACTTCACAAAGGAAAAAATATAAATGGCCAATAAATACATGAAAGAATGTTAAACATCATTAACAATCAGGGAGATAAAAATAAAAAAAAAAAACTATACTGAGATTCCATCTAACTTCAATCAGAAAAGCAATCATCAAGAATTCAAGCAACAATAAATGCTGGTGAGGATGTGGGGAAATCGGAACTCTTCTACACTGTTGGTGAGATTGCAAATCAGTACAGCAGCTATGGAGATCAGTGTGGAGATTCCTCAGAAAATTGGGAATGGACCCACTATATGATCAGCTATACCACTCCTGGGTATCTTTCCAAAGGTACTGAAATCAGAATATTATAGTAATATATGCATATCCATGTTTATAGCAGCACAATTCATAATAGCCAAATTATGGAACCAACCTAGGTATCCATCAACAGATGAATGAAAACTCTTACACAGCATTAGACTTTTGTGGCTGAGATTAGCCAGCCGTTAGTCTTTCCTTTGATTCTGGTCCTAATCCAAGAGTTTGGTCAGCACTTACCTTCACCTATTCATCTTTCTTGCAACTCCTGGCACCAGAACTTCCTTTCTATGTATTTCTGTTGGGAATACATAGAAGCCTCACCTGGATCAAGACACTACCTGGACATAAAAATACAGCTCCCCTGATAGATGCAGCATGTCCAGTTCCAGGAGCAATCCAAGTGAGCATTTAACTTTTGATAAATTAGCATCCATTCATCTTGGAGAAGTCCCAGGAAGTTGGGACATCAAGTCAGTCATTGTGCTGTGTCTGTCACTGGCATTTTGGGGAAAAGAGGACAGTGTATGAAAGGTGGTCAGTAATGAGAAATGAGGTATCTGGAACATAAGATCACTGTGTTGTCAGTCAGCCAGATACATGGTGTAGGATACGTCCTCTCCAGTCAAGCTGGACATGAGAGAGAGTGGCTCAAGACAGTTCTAGAAAACAGGCAGGTGACAGGGGGTGCAGTTACATTGTGTGGATGCCCATGGTTTTGGAGTTTGTCTATAGTTTTATCATTAGTCCTAGAGATAATGAGCAGCACCTAGCTTAGCCCTGCACAGAGGGGATGTCCAGCAAATATTTGAGTGGAGTTGAACTCAAAAGAATGGGCTTGGGATGATTTAGAAATCCTTGCAGAGGTCAAAAGCAGAAAAAAAAGGAGGCTTAGTCCTTTGTCAGCATCTTTGCTTGAATTTCCTCTCCTTTTTCTTCTTTTTTTAAAATATTTCCTCTTTATCTCCACTTCCTTTGAATATGAATTTAAGATGTTCAAATAATGTCAGGTTTCTTCAGCATCTTGGTGAGAAATTTGGCGAGGAGGAGATTAACTCTATTTGATGCCATGAGTAAAAATAATTTTTATTGGGTTAATATAATTTGGGGCTTTGTAGTTAACATAATTTTAAAAGTATGGATTAACAGATGCTTCTACAGCTGGATGTAATCCCAGTATTTGGGAGGCTGAGACAGGATTTTAAATTTGAGACCAGCCTCAGCAAACTTAGCAAGACCCTATTTCAAAATAAAAAATAAAATAGGGCTGGTGGTATAGCTCAGAGGTAGGATGTCCCTGAGTTTAGCCTGTAGTACCAAAGTTTCTGAAGAATTCCAGTATGTTGAAATAGACAGGTTGTCTTCTTTTTTTCTTCTGATATCTGCCCATAGGTATTAAAGTAAACTCAATTATTCAGGGTTCTAGTTCATGTGAACTTTCTGGTCATATTCAGTATGCATAAATCAATGTATGTACATCTTAAGATAATTTTTTTACAAGTTTCCTTGGAAATACAGTTCTTATATATTCAGAAAAAATAACCTATTAGGTGGGAAGAGTGATTTTTCTGTTAAAATATAATAACAACTAAACTACAGATAGCTTTCCATTCTTGGAGAATCATCCTTTCCTCTCTCTTTGCCTTCCCCTTTGACACTTACTCTATAATTTTTATATTCTTTCAGCTGTCACTGAATGAACTGTTTATTTCTTGAATCCCAAATCTCTTACATATTTACCTAAAAATGGCTCTTGAACTGAACTTGAACTTCTCTCTACCCTGTACCTTGAGTAGAAATCAATGAAAATGGTGCTTTTAAAAATTACTTCTTTAAGAGAACATGATTAGAGTCCTGTGTCCATGCTTCGAAAATGCTGAGCAGACAGACTGAATTTTCTAGATTTTTCTCATGATTATCTGTCATATTGTCATCTGATTAAAAATGATCTCTATAATTAAATTTTCCTCCACTTGCATCCCGGACACACTGTCTTGAGTAGGCTATATAAAGATGTCAACTGATACACAGAGTTGTACAAAATCGAGGCATGCCCGCAGGAGCTTTAAAGATATCCTTGTGGGACCCTTGAGATATCATTGGCATGTTTGTGTCAGTGTACAGAAAGGTTGACAGCCATTGACCTAGGGCAGGAATTCCCAGTTCTGGCTGCATTTTGGACTTTCATGGTGTTATTGGCTTAATATGTGCTTCTCCAAAATGCATATATTGAATTGTTAATGGCCAATATAGTGATATGTGGAAATGAGGCCTTTAAGAGTTAAATAGCTCATGAGGATGGAGTTGTCATTCGTGAGAATTGTGCTTTGAAAAGAAAAAGAGCCAGGTGTGGTGGTGTTTTAAAAAAATGAAAGGAAGATACAAGAGAGCTTTTTCTCTTTCCACCATGTAAGGATAGACACAGCAAGAGAGCCTTCACTGAAAATCATATCTGCAGATCCCTTGGCCTTGAACTCTCCAGCCTCCAGAACTGTGAAAAACAAGCATCTGCTGTTTTAGCCACCCAGTCCATGGTATTCTGTTGCTGCACCCTGAATTAACTAATGCCCTTGAGTAACTTCTACAACCTACTGATGCCTGAGCGTCCAATCAAGTCCATCTTAATGTGTGGGTACCGGGCTCAGACATGGATATTTTCTTAAAATTCCCCAGATGATTGCAGAATACAGCCAGGGTTTCAAACCACAGATCTAGGCCAACCTCGTGATACTAGTAATTTTAGTTCGTTTTTCTTAAGGTAGAGAGATAATGGCAAGTTTCATGCTGTCTTAAAGCCAGTGCCACAGGACAAAGGCCCTGGAAAATGTCCCGTCCCTCTCCCCTCTTCTTAAAGCAGTTTCAGTTTCAGTGTAACCCTAGAAGGAGGAGAATGAACTACAGTGTTGACCTCATAGTCTTTGCAAGCCAGACTTCAGGAGGCCAGTCAGCCTTGGAGTTGGTCCAGAGGTTCAAGTCCATTAGCAGGTGAAAGACAAATGAAGGAGCCTTGGAGATGGGGGTTTCCAGAGCCATTTATCAGAACACAGGCACATAATATCTTTCCTTTTGTCAATGATATATATTCTTTTTTTTCCTCTTATACAATGATACATATTCTTTTTTTTCTATTTTTTTCCTTTTCCTGCTTTTTTTTTATTAATTGGTGCATTTTAATCATACACCTTTGTTCGGTACAAACTGATAAAGGCATATATGCATGAATTTCTTGTTTAACCCCTTCCCCAATTACCACACCACTCCCTCGCCCTCCCTCCTTCTCAAGTTCAGTTTAGTGATTGACTTTGATATATTTGTGAAAGTACATCATGGCATTAGGGTGTCTCCGCCCCCCATCCATAACCATCAGTTAAGTCAACTTTTTTGCTTATCTAGGGTTTCTCCTTTTTCATCTGGAGTCCCTCTTATGCCCCATCTTCTCCCTAGCATCCGCATATTAGGGAGAACATATGCTTTTTTACTCTTTGTGACTGACTAATCTCACTTAACATAATGTTTTCCAGTTGCATCCATTTCACTACAAATAACATGATTTTATTCTTTATGGTTGAGTAAAATTCCATTGTGTACATATGCCATAGTTTTGTAATCCATTCAGCTGTCAAATGACATCTTGGCTGGTTCCATAGTTTGGCAATTGTGAATTGTGCAGCTATAAACATAGATACACATGTGTTGGTCTGATCGTTTGGTTTCCATTCTTTTGGGTAGATACCTGGAAGTGGTATTGGAAATCAAAGGGGTAAAAATAGGGAAAGAAGAACTAAAACTACTAAAACTATCCCTTTTTGCAGATGACATGATACTATACTTAGAAGACCCAACAAAGTCAACCAAAAAACTTATAGAACTGATCAACGAATTCAGCAGCAAAGTGTCTGGATACAAAATCAATCTTAAAAAATCAGAAGCTTTCCTGTATGCCAACCATAAATCCACTGAAAAAGAAATCCAGAAAACAATTCCACTCACAATAGCACCCCAAAAATTAAATACTTAGGGATAAACCTAACCAAAGAGGTAAAAGACCTCTAATAAGGAAAACTATAAAAAGTTGAAAAAAGAAATTGATGAAGAACTTAGAAGATGGAAAGATCTTCCATGCTCTTGGATAGGCAGAATAAATATCATCAAAATGGCCATCCTCCCAAAAGTGATCTACAGATTCAATGCAATACCCATGAAATTACCAAGGTCACTCCTCACAGACATAGAAAAAAATCAGTCCTTAAATTCATTTGGAACAACAAAAAGCCCAGGATAGCCAAAGTAGTTCTTAGCAACAAGAACCATGCCGGAAGTATCGCAATCCCTGACTTCAAACTCTATTACAAAGCCACAGTAATAAAAACAGCATTGTATTGGCACAAAAACAGACACATAGACCAACGGAGCAGAATAGAAGATTCAGAAACAGACCCATGTGCTTACAGTCAATTGATTTTTGATACATATTCTTGATGACCCCTATTCCTATTTATTTTCTTTCTTCATGTGGAATTTGTCAGAAGAGCTATTGTTTTCTTTTAAGAAACAAATACATGATTTAGCTCTCTAATTTTTCATTTCAGCAGTTCTTTTCTGTGTTGTTTCTAAAATAAAGATTTCCTTATTTATCAAGCCTGGGTTATTTTTAGTATATTTGAAAAGCACTAATAACTCAATTTAAAAGAGAGCAATGGACTTTTCCGGATGGCTCAAATGACCACTTTAATATCTTAATAGTCAATAGTGATGGCATAAGCACAAACTAATTCTGTGAATCTTCATTGAGCATCTTCCTTGTGATGAATATTCCCCCAGGGAGAATATTCCTCTATTATCTAATAACTCTTCATAAGAAATAAAGATTCATACCTAAGTGACTCACATACATGGCAGAGTTTGCAGACTGAGAGTGTGCATTTTGTGGGGATAAATTTCGTCCTACATTCACTTTGTGCAGGTTTTTCTAGGAGGATATGAGGTTGGATGTCGACTGTGCAGGATAAGTGGGCAGGGCTTCAGGGGTTGCCATGGGGCAAAACGCATCAAGAGCAAAAATAGAAGACATACAGAAAGCGTCATACATGAGCGTCAGAATGTGGTATTTGAAGGGAGGGAACAATTAATTAGAAGGGCTGAGCAGTAGCAAAAAAACTCAAATAATAAGTAAGATTTCCAATGACCAATTGAAGGGCTTAGAAACTGAAATTTATCCATGATATAGTGGTGATCGGTTGAATTTTTTAAACAGTGAAATGACTGGAGTAGATCTCTATTTTAGGAGGGTAACTCAGGTATAAGAATGTAGGGTAGATTGAAGCAGAGAGAGAAGGCATCAGGACACTTATTTGAAAAGAGGATAGACTGTGGTAGTCATAGTAGAAGTTTAATGTATTACTATATCCTTTTCACATACTACTTTAATATTCAACAAGCACTTTAAAATACATTGCTTTACTTAATACAAATATGGTCAATAAAATTGGTAGACCCTGGTGCCATTTTCTGAATAACGAAGCATGGGTGACCCAAGAGGGAGTGTCTCCCCTGGAAAGGTGACGATTATAGCAGGGAACAGGAGGGTCTGAGAAAGATCCAGGAGGGAAGAGTGAAGACAACAAATATAGGCAGTTCTATAGAAGTCATGAATTGGAGGGGAGAAATCAAGGGTGGTGGCTTGAAACCTGCTCATTTATTAGATGATACAACTCTAAATTTGGTACAATTCATAGGAGAAATTAGAGCTAGACATTTCCTCTAAACTGATTAACTTAGTACCTTGGGCAGCAATATGAGGAGGTGGTGATGCTTAAATTGATCTGTTTTAGTAGAGATCACAGTCACAACTTAAGCTGAACAAGATTTTTCTTGTTGTTTTAAGGACAGAGGGATTTGAGCATATTGGTAGTGTCAGGATAAGATTATTAAGCAGCCATCTCAAAACTTTATTTCATTCACCTTTAAAACCCTTGTATTTGTCCTTTTCACAATGAGCACATGAATTCCACATGAATTGTGGAATTTCAGCCAGCAGCCTGCTGATACATAGGCTTTTTAAATATCCACAAATTCACATTGCTTGAAAGGTATCATATTCATATTTCATAAACTAATATCTTTGTAAATGACTTACAACTTGTGATTTACCAAAAAACAAAGAAACAAAAAACAGTTTAGTAGAAAATAACCCATAGAGTAGGTTTCCAAGATTTTGTTTTTAAATTTATTTTAGTCATTTATTTATGAAAAATTCCAAATACCATAGGCATTTGTTATCTACTCTCTGTCTTCTAAGGAAGCCAGGTGTGGTGGTGCACGCCTGTAATACCAGTACTTGAGATTCTGAGACAGGAGGATCAGATTCAAGACAGCTTCAGTCACTCAGTGAGACTTTCAGCAACTTAGGAGACTGTATTTCAAAACAAAAAAAAATTGAAAAAGGGCTGGAGGTGTAGCTTGAGGTAGGGTTCAATCCTCAGTGCCATAAGAAAAAAAAAAAAAACATTAAGGATACATGAAGTGGTAAATTAATGAATCATTTAGTTTAGGAAAGAAAGTGGCAACTGCTAAAGAATGAAATGTAGGCATTTTTTTTCCTTATGTAATGACAAATATATATTGTGTTGTAAAAGGGTTGGATGTAAGAATTCTGTCTAAATGAAAGTATGACTTAATAAATTTCATTGGAAATGTCTGGTTGCAGTAGTACCTTTAATAGCTTTCAGATTCTGGAAATGACTTATAACGTTTAGACATATAAATTCACATATAAATTTATATTTAATATTTTATATTTATATGTTATTTAATTTATATAATAATATAATAAATGTATATTATATGATAATATGATAAATTTATATAATAAATACTTGTGTATAAGTATATAAATACATAAATATTTATATATGCACCTATGTATATATGCACCTATGTATATATGTACCTATGTGCATGCACGCATAAATAAG
This sequence comes from Graphiurus murinus, assembly GCA_004027655.1. Taxonomy (NCBI): domain Eukaryota; kingdom Metazoa; phylum Chordata; class Mammalia; order Rodentia; family Gliridae; genus Graphiurus; species Graphiurus murinus. Next base: position 139,068 of record PVLC010001102.1, on the reverse strand, counting down.
GATATATACGTATATATGTGTACATGCCCATGGGTGTATGTATAAATGTATGTGCATATATTTTTCTGCTGCTCTAAACTTATATTGCTTTATTTTTAGCATTAAAAGAATCTGTCTTTGGTGAAAAGTATTAATTGTAGCACATCTCTGGATATGTTGAGCCTGATTTTTTTCTTGCCTCTAAAGGAAAAGGGACAGGAAGGATGTCTCTTTTTCCTGTGACCTGAGTGCAGTGGAGTCCCTCTCCAAAAGGGCCGGTGTAGATCAATGGAACTCAGTTGAGCAGATGTTTATTGAGTAGTTACTGAGTGCTCAGAACTGCACTTGGACTTTAAGAAACACGTTTTCCTTTGAGGAGCTAATCTGATTACATATATAAAATGTGCTCTGGTGAAAACATACCAGAATAGAGAATAATAAAATAGTTATTAAACTGTTAGGATCTAATTTTATGTCTGTGGAAAGTCATAGAAAGGAGAGACAAAATAAAGATGTGTGTTCCTTTTTTAAAACAAAGTCTCTGTGGGCATATGAGGAGCACTTCTTCCTTTTGAACATGAACATTTGCTGTTTCATTGAATGATGTGAGCCTCCTTTTAATGTTGTTTTGCTACATTTAGAAACAAAAAGATAAGCCCACATTATTTGTTTCAGATGGTTTACTTAAGAGGCTTGGATGCAGAAGTTGGTTAGGTTTTGCATCTCTGCTCTGAAATGTATTTCAATATTCCACCTTATTGCATTCAAAATGATCATACAAGTAAGAAAATCTATAAGCAAAATGCACATGTTAAAACACTCTTGTATGTTCTGTTTTATACCAACTGCTAGGAAAATGTCATATAACTCCCACAATTAAGTCTATCCCAACTCGAGGCTTACTTTTTGTAGACGACAGCTGCTATTTTGCGACAAAGGTAAACTCTTGGTGCCAAAATTTCAACGAACAAATTAGCTTGCATGTGATTCTTGGCTACTTTGAAGAATTTTGAACATAGATGTCAGTGCCATCTGCAAGATGGAGTCCTGCGAAGGAAATGTATAGAGTGAAATCACTTTTAATTAGCCAAGAGTGGCTGGGGCAGTTTGTCCTTAAATCCTTTAAGGTACAGCACAGTCTAGGCACCATCAGTCTCACACTTAAGTAACCCAAAGATGCCTGTCTTGCCTGTGATTCCAACTTACTTTCACCTTATTTTTTTCATTACATTTTAGCTATTCAGTATTCTTGGCAGAAGATAAAGAAAATGCAAGATGCTTCTATGTTCCTCCATAAATTATTCAAAATTTTATACCAATCCCTTCACTCATGGTAAAATGCCCATAAAAAGTCTTCCAGTTCCTTACTTGGAAGAAGCATTTCAAGACATCCTCTCTGTCTCCTCCTTCTTCACATTTTAAAATTATAATCCTACAGCATTTGTCAATTTGGGGAAAAATAAAAACAGATTTTATGAACATAACAAGAGATTAAGTTGTATTAGAGCCCATGACATTCAGGCAAGTAAAGATAACATATTCAACCAAATATCCTCTCTGCTGATGATAATGCATATAAACCTTTTCCCCATGGGGCTAGTTGGGTCTTCTGGCAAAGCGTGCCTCTATGCAGCAAGTGTTCCCTTATAAATACATGGAGAGTGCTGGATTTTTAATGTGAGTCTTTTTTTTAACTATAGTACACAGTCTGCTGAAGATTTGTTTGGATGATTGCACTGCTGGAAAAACCTCATTGAAAATAGGTCATCAAGAAAAGATTAATATGAACTTTTTGTGTGGAAGTAATTATGCTTGATTATTGCATTCTGTTACTGTACAACATGCTACACTATGCAGTTTCAATGAGAAAATATTAATAGATGCATATGTAACCTATTAATTTAGGAGTTGTCGACTGGAGTTTAAATTCCCACTGATTAACCCTTACAGGAACCTTATATGTATTTAGTAACAAAGAATGAAAAAATTTGGAACATATTATATGTATCCTTGCTCATTCACATAAAAATCTCAGATGCACATATTAGTTGATCAAAACACAGCTGAATGCTTCACTGTATTAAATAACACAGACACCCACCCACCACCACCAGCAGCAATGACAATAGCAACAAACCCATTTGCTATTAACCTAAGAAATCCTCACCTACCTGCTCTTGCCAAAGTATACATAGTTCAGTCAACATCGTGTAGTTATTAGTTGACATAAATTATTATTTTTCTAAGGACAATATTAAAAGGCTTTTTTGCAAGTTAGTAGCCATGGGTATTGGAATATTTTCAGGAATTTGTGTCTGAGGAGAACTTTCCCTTTACACAGCGTGTTTCTGTAATTTGTAGAAATCCTTCCTCAGTGGGCTTCAGTCTGAAACAATAGAAGAATGAAGGCATTTTCAACCATAGAAATTCTTGAGAAAATAATGGATGAGATTTTATGATCATTGGGAAGGACAACATAGGTTCATGTGGCTTTTGATATCATAAGACACCCTTACCAGGTCATGCTAGCCTGAATTTAGGCTACCTGTTCTGCTTTCCTGGAACCTCCACACATGTGCCCTTTCCCTTTGGCTCAAGCTTTCCATACTTCTGTGGTGGCTTTTGGCCTCATGCAGTCCTGTCTTTCACCTCCTTTGTAAAACCTTCTCTGACCCATCACCATTCCTCACCCACCATGGCAAGGACCTCAACTGTATTTCAGTCCTTTCCATGGCTCACTCTCTCTTGAAGGAGTCTGATCTCCTCAAGATGTGCAACCACTGGGCTGTGAAACCCTCTTGCCTGTATAGTAGCTGCTCAGTAAGTGAGTGAAATCCTCCTCCCACAACAAGCCCTTCAAACCAGGAAACACAATGTGATCTGTCCAGTCACACGCTAAATGTTGCCACCACCTCAACTTATTCAGCGCACTCTTTAGCAAACCAAGAAAACTCAGGATCACATGTCTAGAGTACCGAATTAGAATTCAGTTCACCCTCAAATTTACTCAATCCCTCTTATTTTTTTGTAAAAAAAGGTAAAGTAAAAGTAGGTCAATCAAATCACATTCTCACTTTACGAGGTCCAAGAGTCTATATAGATTTCGAACTGAATTGGCAACAATTGTGGACAACTTCCTAAGAGCTTTTACTCTTGGCATTCAGAGTTTTAAGAAAGAAAATTAAGTGATTGGAATAGAGCACAATAGTGAATGCAGAAGAAGGGAAGAAAGATGACTGTGGCCAGAAACATGAGAGAAAGAGGACTATAAGTTTCTTTCTTCTATGTAGCGGTGGGAGAATCTACTTTTTGGCCCACACAGCGGATGCACCATTTCTTTGGGTAAGCTTTCCCTATGTTTCCTGTCAAGCCAGGGTTTTAATGAAACAAAACGATACCGGATCCCTCTCGCTAACACCTCCTTATCCCTCCAACACCCCAGCCAGTGCCAGCCAAGAGCCGTTCCCTCAGTTCCTTTTATCCCTTTTTACCAAGAACAAGATCTGAGATATGTGAGATCCTGCTTGATTCAGGCTTGGAGAAAGCACTGTATTTCACAGCCATGGCTTACCTGGTGCTGTCAATAGCGGCATTGTCAGCATTTTATCATGGATCTAATGCTTTGACAATTTCCAGCAGCATCAGAGATGTGTAAATGTTATTTTCCATAAAAAAGGGAGCCAGTGTTCTTGATACTTCAAAGTCTTAAAAAAAATGTGAGAATGTCAGAGTTCTGCCACCCTGCTTGGGAGGATAGGAGAGACATTCTAAAGTCGTGCCACCTTATGTCTCAAGGATCACTTTCTCCTCTTAGGGCTGCTGACTTTGTTTAGAGTATATAGCTGGAGCGTCCCTGATGATATGTGTAAAACACTCAGAGATTATGAGGAAATAGATGGCTAAACATAAAAGTCTATTAAGATGGGGCAAGTGTTTAATGGAACACTACAGAAGTTAGTGTTCAATAAAAATAGTGTGAGTAGTCGTGAAGCTCGTAGACAAATAGAAGTGACTTACACACATTTCTGTAAGCAGCAAAAATGTGAATAACAGTAAGAATATAATAGAGTCCAGAAAAACTGAAACTTATCCTTGTCCTGATGTGAACAGGGCAAAACATCCGCTAAAATACACCATCACTTAAATTGAAAAAATTAGCCAGTATTTTTAATGTAGTGTGAATTGGGCTAACACTAAATTGTAGATGACATAAGAAATTATTTTGAAATGTTTGTTTTAATATGCCCAAGAAAATGTAATCACTATAATTTAGGAAATAGAAGTTAAGAGGAAACAACACATCTGTGGAAAATAATTACAATACTCATGTTAAATTAAGAGACACTGAAAAGCAGTTTGCTTATTGAAATACTGAGGCTTGATAGAATATTAATTAGGTAATTAAAAGTTGAAAAGCTGTTATCTTATTATTTGATAGCTAGAAGGAGCAATATTTGATCTCATGAAGAAGTGGCAAATAGCTATAAGCAATGATTAAGGTTTCTGTGGGACTTAATTAGAGAAAAATCAGGCTTCAGGATGCAATTCTATAAGGAATGAATTAAACAACTGAAGTTTTAAAATTATGAGCACAGGGAGGAATTGGGTAGATTTAATGTGAGTTTTTAAGGGATGGGTATTTTTATTCTGCTCTTCAAATTTCAATTCAAATTATAATTCTTAAAAATTATTTAACATGACGTCTGAATAAAACATTCACCATGAAAAGTTTGCACAAATTTGCTCTTAGAGCTATGGTCCTTTTGCGGCAATATTAATCATAAAATTATGTGTCCTCTATGTTTTTTGAAAAACTTACTATGGCCTCAGAAGCATTTGATAATAAATTCTCTTCAATGCAAAAATAAAAGGGGCAATAAATGGAAAATGTAGACAAAGAGGAGGTGAATTGCTTGGGAAGAACTGCCTGCCATCCTAAGGCAAGACTTGGTGTGAATGCTTCCAGCTGAAGGTCACATCTTCTGTTGTAGAATTCTTTTTTTTTTTTTTTTTTGGCATTATACCCATTTGTAAAAGCATTAATCTTTTCTTTCAGATTATTGGCATCACAGAAAATAGTACAAATTAATCAGTAAACGTGGCTAAAGTTCTTCTTAACATGCTGTTGTTTCTTCCATTAAAAATGTATTCCTCCGCTGGACATGGTGCACATATATAATCCCAATACTTGGGAAGTTGAAACAGGATGATCACAGGTTTGAGGACAGCCTGAGCAACTTAGTGAGATCCTGTTTCAAGAATATACCTATAAAAAACAATACAGCTAACAGTGTAGTTTAGAAGTAGAATGCTATTAAGTTCAATCTTCAGTACCAAACCAAACAAAACATCGTCCTTTCTTGACTTCTGCCACATTTCTGTCCCTTCAGTTACTGCTAAACTTTTAGAAGGAGTTTTTCATGCACACAATCTCCATTTGCTGCTTTGCTATTTGCTCCTAAACCCATTATAAGCAGTATTATGCTTCTGCTACTTCAAAAAATTGCTATTATCAGTCTTGCCAGTTCCTTGGACAGCGCTGTACCCAATACTCAATATTCTTGGTCCTCATTTTATTGAGCTTCAAACAGCTTTGGTCAGTTACTACCTTGTCATTCTGGAGATTCTTTGGTCCCTTGATTTCCAGAACAACCCCCTTGTGTGATTTTCCTGCTATTTCACAGCCATCCATTTCACTGGCTTTCTCAGTCTCTTCCTACTTCCTTCTCATCATCCCAATGTCCAAACTTTAGAGTTTCTTCAACTCATGCCTTGGGCTATACTGTAGTTTGGATCTTGAATGTTCTCCATAGTCCCATGTGTTAAAGGTATGGTCGCAGTGTATGGTGTTATCTGGAGGTGGTGGATCCGTTAAGTAGTGAGGACTAATGGGAGGAGGTTAGGTAATTGGGATTGTGCCCTCAGACAGAATATTGGAATCCCATACTTTCTCTTTTGCTTCCTGGTCACTATGGGATAGTAAATTTGCTTCACACCCTCCCTTCCCTGAGGTACTGCCTTGCCACAGGCCCAAAGCAACAGGGCCAACCAGCCATGGACTGAAGCCTCCAAAACTGTGAGCCAAATAAATCTTTCTCCTTTTTAAATTGATCATTTCAGATATTTTGTTAGAGTAGTGGAAAGATGGCTAATATAGTGTTCTGTTTTATATCTATACAATTTATATGACTGTCTCATCCTTTTATTTTCTACGTCAGTGACTCCCAAATTTATATCTCTAAGCCAGAACTCTGACCTGGACTCCAAAGTAGTATACCCAATCATCCTTTTAGATATTTAATACAATTCTACTTGATCTCCTGATCTTTCTCCCACCACAACTCCTATCTTCTGCCATCTTTATCTCAGTAAATGGCAACCTCACTCACTTGCTCACGCTGAAAGCCTTGAGCCCCTTTAATTATTCCTTGTCTCACTACCCTATATTTAATCTGTGAGGGAATGAATTCTAATCTTAGCTCTGTCCAAGCCTTTTATCCTCTCTTCTTTGGATTATTACACTGGCTTCCTAGTTACTTTCCCTGCTTTGCCACAAACAAGCGAGTGTGATTCTGTTCAAATGTAATTCAGATTCTGTCACTCTCCAATGTCTTGTTTCTTTCAGGGGGAAAGCTGCCCCCTCTGCAGTTTTCAAGAAACCTTGAGTGATCTGGCCTCAATTACTTCTCCCATGGCCTCCCAGGCTTGTCCTCTCCCCCCTTCCAGCATCACTGGACTCCTGAGACTGAGTCGCCCATGCACATTCTCCCTCTGGACCCTCTGGCTGAAATGCCTTTCTTTTATGATTCTTTATGACCCACTTCTGCACCTCCTTTGGTTTTTGCTTAATGACATTTGTTCAATGGGGACTTCCTGGACACATTCTCCTACAATAGTGGCCATGTCCCTCTCTTTATTTCCCTCCTTAGTTCTTATCACTTGTATATTTTCAAAATTATTTTATTCTCTAATCTTCTCTAATATTCTATTAGAATATTAACCCTGTGAGAATGTGTGTCTGTTCACAGTACAGTCCAAATCCCCAGCATAGTGCCTGGGACACAGTAGGGGCTTAGCAAATACTTAGTGATTGAATAAATAAATAAATAAAATGGCCTTCCAAATATGAAAAATCTAAAATGCTCCAAAACCTAAAACTTGTTGAGCACCTAGATGAGACACACATGGAAAAATTTCTCGCCTTCAAACTATCCCATTACAAAATTATTTTTAAAAGGATATAAGGTTACTTTTTAATGCCTTATGCAAGATATTACAAAAGAAAAACCTTTTTTATTTTTCTGCCTTGGTTTGACTTTGCTTTAATCTTGTTTTGGCTGATATCACTGTTTCTGTAATATGCATTACTGTATATATTTTAAGCTGTCTTTTAATTTTTGACATTTCATGTAGCTATTAAATGACCCTGAAACATCACACAATCAAATTTTGTCATATCTGAAATCTTAACTATATTTTAAACATCCTTTCTTCATTTTATTTTATTATTTTATATCCATACTTCCTCATTATTTTACATATACTTTGGTTCTTTATACAGAAAGGTTGCCTAGTGTTTGCCTTTATCTTTTCCTGGGCCACATTTTATTTGAGCCCTGCACTATAGAAGACATAAAATGTATTATCCACCCCACCCACCAGTCTTCTTCCCACCCCCACCAACCAGCTTCCTCCAATTTGTCTGTCACTGTTATTCAATATTGTAAATACATATTAGTTATGTTAATGACAGTTCTTAAGTTACTCTTTACATTTTCTGTGTATGCACATACATCAACCAGCCTTCTCAAATGTATTTGGGTCACTCTTTATGCCTTAAAGTTTACATTTTATTGTTTATGCCATAATGTTATCACTTTTGGTTGAGTTACTCATGGAAGCAATGTTTAAAGGACACATATAATTTATTTCCCATATCAGACATATATGTGATGTCATTTTCCTCTGATATGAAAGACAGCCCGTATGTATGTAAAACTATTTGCTTACAATTTTCTCTCTCTCTCACTAAAAAAAAAATATGTGGGCTCTGCTTTTTGATATCATGGTATTTAGTGTTATTGAGAAAATATTTAACATTGGTTATTTTGCAAATATTAAATTTGGCTTTGCTACTTCACTCTTTAAAAGGCAAAGTTATTCTGCCTGATATATCTTAGAGTTATGTAAGCATCTCATATAAAAACACTTATAAAAACACTCTTGTTTCTCTGATAAGGTAGTTAAGATTTATCCCCAAATAAATATTATAGTAAATCAAGACATTAAAAAATATTCTAGCCTTTTAGCCATATGCAATATTTTTGGTGTTGTAGTGGGTTTCCTTGTTCTTTTGAAGTTTTTTCATGATTATGAAATTATATATAATCATTGTAACTGCTCAGAAATTACATAAAATATATAAAATAAATGTTGTCCATAATTCCATCAGAGGTCAATATTTTTAACAATTTAGTTAACCCTTTTGCTAGCGTTTACTAAGTACACACACACACACACACACACACACACACACACACATACAAACACACATATGGGGATGGAGAGAGAGGAGAAGGAAATAGAGATATAAAATAGAGAGATTAAAAGGGTATATTTTCAACAAAGATTACCCTACACAAATTTTTGTTTGGTGATCTGCCTTTTGAATTTAAAATGTAGTGAAAAAATTATGATGTCATTAAACATCACCATTTTTAGTTGTTGAATGGGTTAGAATATATTTGAACTACGTGTCTGAAAAACTGCAAGGGACTGCGTGGTTAAAACAAGAACCAGATTCTTTGTCTTTTCGTTGTCAATTCAGACTGCAGAACCCTTCTGCTCCCCCACAGTCAGGGAGGTGGTTTGCACACCACAGTGTCTCAATCTGACGCCCTATTATCTTGTCGTTCTACTGTCCCTTGGGTAATATCCTCTTCCACACACCCTGAATGGTTCACAGCCATGTTAGTATTCCATTGACTGCAAAGGAGAAATGAGGAATCAGCAGGGCGTACGTGTTCACCTTAAAGGTACAATGCACAAGTTTCTCTCTTCACTTGGCTAGAACTCAGCCACATGTCCACAGGGAAGACTGAAAGTTTATTGTCTATTCTAGATGGCCAGGTGCCTAACTAAACTTTTTTTTTAATGTATAACAAAGGAAAATGATAAATTGGGGGAGCAATTAGCAATTATTGTCAAAACTGAATTGAATTTCCTTAAATTATATCTCAACCACTTTTTTGATGTTATTCACAATGCATTGATGATCATCTGAACGTTTTCATATTTGTTTGTTGCAGTAACTTCTTAATGATCTCCAACATGTCTGGAATACTTATCAAGCACCACATAGTATGCTAATCATTTTACAATTATCTTCTCATCTAAATATAAGGATGTTATTAGCAGTGACTCTTTATCTCCATTCATGGATGTGATTGAGGAAATCTAGACTTAACTGAGAAGTTTTTAATAACTTGGTCATGTGCACAGGGTCAATAAGTGGCTGATTGACATGAGACTCAGATCTAAGACTGTCTGACTTCAAACTTTATGTTATTCATTACTACTGTGCAACCAGTTTTCAGTGTAAATGCTTAGAATAAAAAGTTCTACCACAAAGGTATGCCTATCTCTAAAACAATTGATTGAGGTCGTCAAACCACAGTCTTGAAAACAGGCACCAGTTGATGTTTTGTCAGGGAGGTATGGAAGGGAATCTTTGCTGAAACCCTTTCTGACATTAGATACTTACCATATGAACAGAACAGAAAAGCCACTCTTGTTTTAGTTGCATTTGTTTGATGAATAATATGGTTAAACACTTGACATCTTATTTATTTTTGTTTGCATGTCTCTTACGACTTGCCTATTGTACAAATCCTTTGTCTTCTCTTTCACTGAGGTGTCACTTTACTATTTCTAATAGAACAAAAACTTTTTTTTTTGGTGGTCCTGAGGATTGAACTCAGGGGCATTCTACCTCCAAGCTACAATCCCAGCTCCATTTTTTTTTCTTTATTTTGAAACAGGGCCTCACTAAGTTGCAGAGGGCCTCACTAAGTAGCTGAGGCTAGCTGCGAACCCAGATCCTCCTGTCTCTGCCTCTCAAGTACTGGGATTACAAGCATGCGCCACCATGCCCGGCTCAAAAACTCTTTATCTTAAGGTTCTGCATTTTAGATCCCCCCCCCATTTCCTTGGATATTGGTATGCCTTATCAGATTTGAAGGAAGACATTTTATTAATGTTGTCTTTGCATATATAACTTCTAAAATTTTGTGATTTATTACTCTGAAAGTGGATAGACCTCAAAGTAAAAGATGTCCTAGAGGTCATCATAGTTAACTCTTGCTTGTGAGTATTACTATAATTTTTAATATGATAATCCCTCCCCAAGAGTGTAGAGGACAGAAGTAAAATATATTCTCTTAGGCTTTTATTTGCATAAATTGTTTCTATCATTTGTTACCCATGTCAGGCAATGTGGATGTGGAATGATCATAGTTTCATCTTTTTGGAGACAGATATTTGAATTCTAGCCATTTAAGAAAATGGGAATACCTAGGAAGTTGACAGGTCACATGGATTCTATTTATTTCAGTAGCAGCTCACAACATCTCTACCTTCTGATGCTTGTATGTTCATTTGCTGATCTCTCAAATACATTTTCTGAGTATTTCTTGCCTCTCTATATTCATATATTACATGTAACATTGAATATATGGAAAGAAAATTCTGCTGACTATATAAGCTCACATCTTATTTTTGTTATCAGAAGTTTTATTCTATATTTGAAGTTACTGAAGCTCAGATTTCATTTGAAGAGAATGACCATTTAGGGATTCATTCTCATTCTCTCTCTCTGTCTCTCTGTCTCTCTGTCCCTCTCTCACTCTCCCCCTTCCCACCTTCCCTCCCTCTTTCCTCCTCCCCCCTCACTTTCTCTCTCTCTCACTCACTCACTCACTCACTCTCACTCTTGATCTCCTGAGGAAACTTGGATCCCAGATCCTGGAGTGCCTGGGAGTCAGAGCTGAGCATAGAGAGGCTGGTGGTTCATGGACTTGGGACAAATGGAAGATCTTTGCCTTAGACTGGAGAAAGTTTAAATCTGATGGGTGGCTTTATAGCTCCATGCAGTAGCTTTTAACTGGAGCTTGCCAGATGCCCATAGATAATTCTTCATGGAATTCATGGAAGAAAGGTGTCTTTTATGCACTGGTGGAGCCCATGTTTGGGGCTTGGGACAAAAAAATAAAATATGTTTTAAAAGTACAGGCAAATTCTGGAAATACCATCTGTGTCCCAGGAACTAGTTCTCTAGTGTGACCACAGTGGCTGAACGCTGGTAACTGTGTTGCTCGTGGAACAGACCTAGACCTATTTTCTCAAGAAAATTCTGGGTAGCAACTCTCATGAGCAAAGCCTGAGCAGACGTGAGAAATGGTCATCAACAGCGGCAGATGAGGACACATGGACAGGCAGGGAAACCTTAGAGACGGGTCAAGAGCCCGTATTTGGCTTTTAGAGTGGAGAGGTCAAGTTTGAGAACTGGAAGGAAGTAAGAAATATGATCGGGTGAAGGTAAATAGAAAGGGCAAACTGAAACTAGATGCCAGAGACACGGGGTCACACTTGTGAGCAAGGGTCAAAGCCTTGGCAACTGAGAAAACCAGTACAACCCAGGTGAGGCCTCTCGCCCCTCGGGGACGGAAGACAGCCTAACCTTGTCTCTGAGCCTGCCTCTCTCCCTCTAGAGGACTGCTCCCTTGCTTGTGAAATCCCATTGTTTTGGGGTACCTCCCTTAGGGATTCGATGGATCCCACAGTATAGTAATTGTTTATATACTTTTCCTCTTGTTCTTCTCTGTGAAGTCTTTAGTGCCGGACACTAGCTCACCACATGATATGAATAATGATGAACTAAAAAAAAAAAAAAAAAAGATATCTTGACAGTCCCTGTGTCTGCTTATAGGGAGAATCAACAGTCTTAAAACATTGTCTCATTCTGTGATACAGATAAGGGGAAGTCACATTGTCTGGCTTTAAATCTTTGCATTAGTAGGAGAAAGGCAAAGGAATATAGGGACACACCTGGAGCCAGATGTGTTTACGTGTCTTTAGCTTGTAAAGTACTCTGATCAGAGTTCCCAATACAAAAAGGACAATGAAATTCCTCCAAAGTATAATAAGCTTGGTGACCACTGCTTCTTGTACACTACTTATGTGCTAATCACTAAGTATTTTCCATTGATGTGCAGTTCCATTGTAACAACTCTAGGATTTGCTACATGCATTTTACATTAGGGATGAGACATAGGACAAAGAGATTGCCTTATATGACAGAGCTCTTGAGTAGAAGTGTATGGATTAAAGTGTCTCAGGTCAAAGAACAGGGGGAGATGTCTGTAGGACTGATTCGTATATACATATTCCATTTTCTTTCTGAAATTCATCACCATGGATGCCTTTAGATTTTGAGTGTCCCTTTCTTGAGAATGAAGCAGTGTCTCTTTCTTGAGTAACAAAGCAGTTTTTAAGAAATCTCTTCCATGATTTAGGCAAAAATGTTACATATGTCAGTAGTCTCATCTTTGTATTCACAACCTACTCAAAGTGAGAAAAAAATAAAAATGGGAAAAAATTGGTGTTATGTAAAGTTCAGAAGCAATAAAATAAAAGTTAAATTTAGGTAAATATTATTGCAGAGAAGATGTATTTTGTTAAAATTGATAGTAGCTAGGAAAACAGAACAATATAACCTTAAAATCTTTTCTGTATGTTTGCTTCAGGATATGAAATAGACAATCTTTTCAAGAAATCTTTCAGTAAATATAACAGAATTATACCGTTACCAAGTATGTCTATGCCTTGACATGTGTGTGTGTGTGTGTGTGTGTGTGTGTGTGTGTGTGTGTGTAGTGCTGGGGATTGAACCCAAGGGCATTCTACCTTTGAGCTATATCCACAAACGTTTTTTAGATTTTTTTTTTGCTTAGAAACAGGGTTTTACTAAGTTGCTGAGGCACGCCTTTAATCTGTGATCCTCCTGTGTCAGCCTCCCAAGTACTAGGGATTACAGGTGTGCTCAACCACGTCCAGTATATTCTAAACTTTGATGGGGGGAACATTATACAAGCCAAATCAGAATTTAATTATAGTTAATCTCACATGAGTGTTTTTTAGAAAATATCAATGACTTGGCCTTTGATGCCATTTACTTAAAGGATTTTCTAGGAGTCACTCCAGCAATGCATATGTCAGAGCAGGAAAGTTCTTTGATTCCAGCAATTTGTCATGTTTAATTTCCTTTTGCCTATTGTATTCCAGTGTCAATGAAAAAAATTCTTTTTTTTTTTTTTTTCGTGTGTGTGTGTGTGGTCCTGGGGATGGAACCCAGGAGCCTTCTACCTCCAAGATACACCCCCAGCCTGATTTTTTTTTTTTTATTCTTTATTTTGAAACAGGGTCTCACTAAGTTTAGGAGGGCCTCACAAGTTGCTGAGGCTGGCTGTGAACCTTCGATCCTCCTCTCTCAGTCTCTCAAGTATTAGGATTACAAACGTGCGCCACCACACCTGACTCCAAGAAAATAAATTTATTTAGTTCATTTATCAATGTTTATTTATAATAACCCTTTTATGTGATGGCAATGAAGCAAATACCTTACCATACTGCCTTCTGTACTTCTTCAGGACTTCATAGTCATGATTATCATTTTGACAAATCAGTAGACTCACTTTTAATGTAAGAGAAAGATCAGCAGTGACATCTGCCTTCCGCAGACCCTCTATGTGAATGTGTGGTGCATTTGCTCAGTGTGTAGCACTTAAGTGTCATGCGCTGGGCTGACTTCTGGGAGTACAGAGGAGAAGGAGACTTTCCAGATCCTTGCCCTTGTGGAATAGTGTGATTGGACTTGGTACTAATGCAGGGCCAATTATGATAGTATCACATAATTAAGGTGGAGCAACTGTTTCTGTGTGATTAAGTAGCATATGACATATTGTGATTTTTTAAAATGAATGTATCAGGTTAAATAAAAACACATATTCTTTTTTTTTTCCTGGCAGATGTGAATTTTCCTAACAATTCTCTAGTTAGTGTTGTTCAATTGCAGTGTCATTTATTAATTTTAAAAAAGCTGCTATCATGTTCACTATTTGAACAATGGATAAAACGGTGTAACTATAGCCACTATGGAAAATGGTATGGAGTTGCCTCAAAAAACTGAAAATAGAACAGTATACTATGTGGTGCAGCTGGGTATTGATCCAAATGAAGGTTGATTAGTGGGTACTACATTGCAGCTGCATAGGAGTGAGAAATTCTGGGGTGCTATTGCACAGTAGGGTGACTATAGAACAAGTATGTACTGTATATATCAAAAAGATGGAAGAAAGGATTTTGGAAGTTTTCACCATAAATAAATGATAAATGTTTGAGAAGATAAATATACTTAATGTAATTTAAACATTGTATAGCATAGACATGTTTCAAAACAATATCTGGTACCCCATTAATATGTAACATTTTATGTTTTTATGTATCAGTTATAAATTTAATTAATTTTTTAAATAGTAGAGATTAATTATATTATAGACTTGTCAAAGCACTTAATTTCTGTTTTGAATTATTCAAGATTACTAGTTTTTCAAACAAGTTCTAGAAAAAGTGTATTCTGTTCATTTTTTTTTTTTTTTTTTTTTTAGTAAAAATCTTAACTTTGGAGGAACATCAAATCAATGGAGTGTAAATATGAAGCATTTTAACTTTTCATGCAAGCACTGTGTGCAACCAGGCTAGATTGAATTTCACTTTCCCATCCAGCAATGGCATTCTGGACAGGTTCCATAACTTTTTGGTTATTTTAGGTTTTTAAAAGTCCAGTCCTGCTTAAAAAAAAAAAAAAAAGTTAATATCAAACTCAATTCAAATTTGTCTTTTACCCATTCCTTAGCTTCAGCTTGAGGAATTTGAAGTATAGAGAGGACCTTAATTTTCCATTTGTCTCCTTCCCCCTCCTCTTCTGTAGCTCTTTCTCTGGATAGCGCCCTCTTGGGGTGGGGGGGCAGGGTGTTTTCTTTGGTGAAGCCCTGGAGGGCTGCAATGCATAGACCCCTGAGGTGGGAGGCCTGGTCCCTGGCTGGGTCTGTCCATCTCCATCCTCATCACCAGTGGTGCACTCCACACTCCCTTCCTTTTGCAGTGCCCTCAACAGCAGCCTCTAAGCAGGGCCCCTGGGAATGGCTCAGCCTCACGTGTCTCCAGGTCTCTTTTTTCCTTCCTGGGAAGAAGTGGAGGAGCAGCATGCCCTCTTGCTAAGAAGCACTTTTCCAACAAGAACAGGAAATTATCTAGAGCTTTATAAATGAGAGTTTCAAGGCATACTCATTTGTCAGGATAATATAGAAAAATAAATTTATAATCACAGGAGGTCTTACACCATACTTAGCATTTTTCTTTTTTCTTCACACTTTCTTCTTACAGTCTAGATACCACTTTCTTGTGATTTAAAGACCGAAACAGAATCACATATACATGTCAGTTAACTTTAAGCAAATCCTTGAGTTTAATTTCTTCTGCTTTTCCATTTGTCCATTTATGATTTCAAATGATATTTAGAGAATATATGCTAGGCCATATGTTTCTTCATGTGCTTATTTCATGTCCCTAGGGGATCATAGTTACTATAATAATTATTTTGAGTTTCAAATTTTTTATTTCCCATCCTAACACTGCAAGTAAGATCCACATTTTGGCATTACTCTTGTGAAGCAGGAAATGTACTTCAATTCCTTAAAAAATGAAATTTTAATGGGCCCTAAAATCGAAATATACTCAATTAATTTTTGTCCAATAGGAAAATGATGACCTCTAGAAATTTTATAATTTAATAATAACTTCTGTATTTCTAGAGTTTTTGTTTGGTTTCTAAAAATAATGAGAAATTAACTCTGAGTAGAAAAGATCCTTCATGTCAGTGCTGCTTTAACACATACCAGCATTATTGTATTCTTTAGTTACCTAGAAAAATAATGATATTAGTTATCTACAGTATTCCAGTTTCTATATGGACCTAAGAATTATAACTGGATTTTTAGCTTGACCTTGAAAGACTTGTGATCATTTCATTTTTGCTCTCTATGCAAGTTGTTTAAAGACTTCTTAAGTGAGCTATAATTATGTAGATTTATGTCTGCCTTTAAAACACTTAATTCCCTTTCACTGATTTGAGCCTTAGGTTGTGCTTTTCATGTTGATTTAATCAAAGGAACTATAGGTAATTTAATTTTGTAACAAGATGTTGGGAAGACTCTTTCTTTTGCCTTGGAATTGTAGACAAACATGCCTAAGAATTTGGTTTTGTATGGAAAAGGACAAACAATCATGAGAAATAACATCTTCCCCAGCACTTGCCAGAAGAGCAGACCTCACAGCAGCCAGTTCTTTCCCAGGCCCTCATCCATCCCTCGCCTCTACGAGGAGCCTCTACTGGGGACGCGCCATAGGATGCTAACAATGGAGGATGCTTCTTTACTTCATGACCTCAGCCCACAACAAAATCATGCAGAGAGGGGGTTGGAGAATAAGAATCATCCAGAAAGATGTGAAATTCTGCAAGAAGTGGGAGTCAGCATCTGTGAGGTGACTCAAATAGGAGGGAGACTTTGCTTAAAGTTAATCTGAAATCAATGCAGGTAGTGATTCTTATGTTCTCAATTTGTTTTGTTTTGGATACTGGAGATTGAACCCAGGGGCATTCTACCTCCAAGTTACAGCCACAGTCTTTTTTAATTTTGATTTTGAAATGATGTCTCCCTAAATTGCTGAGGGCATTGCTTAGTTGTCAATGCTGGTGTTGAAGCTGCCATCCTCCTGTCTCAGCCTCCCAAGTACTGGGATTACAGGTGTGCACCACCATACCTGGCTCTGTATTCTCAGCATACACACACACACACTCACTCTCTCACACACAGAATGGTGATCACTTGGGCTTTAAAAATGCAAAAAAAAAAAAAAAACCCACAGTCTATGATATGAGCTCACATTTAGACCTGCTTTGAAAACAGTGTGTGTATATGGCTATGGTAACAGTAATTCTGGAAGCATTTCTGTGCTAATCCTGTGAAATCTCCCTCTCCCTTTCACCATGTCTTTCTGTCACCTTGTTGTGCCCCTTTCCTGGGCTTTTGGCATAATTTACAGGAGATACTCAGTTTGGGTGGGTCTCTTTCTGTTTCTCTTGCCTCCACTGTACAAAAGGCTAGAGGGCCTTACCTCAAGGAGACTTTGCTTCTCAAATAAAACCTGTGGCTCTCCTGTGTGGGCCAGTCCTCTTATCCTGTCTGTGATGCTGTAGTGCTACTTTTTTCTAGGAAACTGGAGAACTTCATTCTATTCCAAATTTCTGATCTTGGAGCTTAGCATGGTGATAGCAGTTTAAAAATGTCTCTGCCTCTACTTAAAAGAAACAGTTATTCCAAAAGGACAGGGTCTGAGGTTGACAAGAGATGGTGTCAGGGATGAAGGATTATGTTGGGAATGTTTTTGGCCTGTAAACCTTTGGATTCAAAATATTAATTTCAGATTTAAGAAAATGTCTAGGTGAGTATTAATTGCTTTCTGATATCCAACGTGGTTATTTCATTTTATAAATAGCAAGTTTTTAAAAAAATTATACAGATTGTCCTCTTACTCGTGCACTGGCAGCTGAATGAAAGGAATTTCTATTAAATTTTATCCCCTGTTTTAAACTGTAGCAGTCTGAAATATGGTTCAGTGTTTCAGATCCAATGTCATAAAGTAGGCCCAAGGCCACCCATTAAAGAATTACCTCAATAACTAAATATTTACATAGTTTAATTTAACTATAGGATTAGGAGAATATTTTGAATGGCTAGAAAATAAACTTAGTTTTTCTGTGGTGTACTATGTTTATTTAATACATTAAAATCTATGGAAAGACCTGGAGTAAAAGTTTTTTGAAATTTTATAAATTAGAATATTTTAGAAATCTAATTTATCCCATACACATGTAGATTATTTTAATTAATAAATTTCACAAATGCAATGGATAAATTTCATAAATAAGATTATTAAACACTAATTAGATGCCATGCACGCTTCCTTTTCAAATGTGTAATTTGATGGGATTCTCAGTTCTTCTGATCATTTTTTTTTTTTTTTTTTTTTTTTGCGGTACTGGGGATTGAACTCAGGGGCATTCTACCTCCGAGCTACACCCCCAGCCCTATTTTTTATTCTTTATTTTGAAACCGAGTCTCACTAAGTTGCGGAGTTCCTCACTAGGTAGCTGAGGCTGGCCGCGAACCCGGATCCTCAGGTCTCAGCCTCCCGAATGCTGGGATTA
>PVLC010001102.1:108241-120604 GCA_004027655.1 Graphiurus murinus | reverse complement strand
TGCCCGGCTCTTCTGATCATTTTTATAAGGTACTGTTTTTCAAATGAAAAGAAAACTAACCCACCATCTCAGGCTGTATGCTCTTGGTTCCAACTGATTTATCTGCAAATGTATCTGCTCTGCTGCAGAATGAAAATGAAATTTAGATATTCAGTCTTTGTCTTTTGAAACACAAAGAAGTTCAATAGCTGATGAGAGAAGTCAACCAAAGATTTTAATCTCGGACATACTGAGCTCTACCTAGATGTGTTAACTTTTCCCAAATAAATGCAGAGGAGGAGGACATCCCATTTTATATTAAGGATTGGTTCATCGTTTTCAAGTAAAATGATTATGAGTGGATTTTTCCTCAAGATTTTGGAGACATGTACTGTACTGGTGATGGTTAGGTGGCTCTGCTCTGACCACACTGTCATATCCTTGTTGAGCCAGCTGCTGCCAGCTCCATTTCTGTCTAGTTGAGCCACTGCTGTGGGAGCTGGGTTTGTGTATTGTAGCTAGCAGATCTTATCCAATGTTTGGTCAGTCCTACTGGACAAGAATATCAACTATACAACATCTGTATTCTGGTTTTGTTTTCTCCTCCTCCTCCTCCTCCTCCTCCTCCTCCTCCTCCTCCTCCTCCTCCTCCTTTCTTTTCAGAATGCTGATGCATCCAGCATTGGTGGTGCTATCTTTGTTTTCTGAATCAGATTTACTTTTTACCTATAATTCCTAGTGGGGCTTCAGATGTTAGTATTCCTCAGACCCTGATGGCTCCTCTTCTCTGCAGTATTATCTTTGTGTGTGTGTGTGTGTGTGTGTGTGTGTGTGTGTGTGTTACTGAAGACTGAACCAAGGGGCATTCTACCTCCAAGCTATACTCCCAGTCCTTTCGTTCGTTCGTTCATTCATTCATTCATTCCTTTGAAACAAAGTCTCACTAGGTTGCTAAGATTCTCCCTAAGTTGCTGAGGCTGGCTGGCCTCAGACTCCCAAGTACTGGGATTACAGGCCCTGTGCATGGCGTTTTATCTTTTTAACTCTATAATGCTGTTCTGTGTATTACCATTACCCTTTTATTACAAGTGACCACACTTTAGACAAACGTGTTTTACAAATTAGAAGCTTCAATAAAGTGAGGTTTAAAAATAGGTCATTGAATAACCATTTAGAATTTTAAAATGTTCCCAGTAAGGACATTTCAGGCTAGAATAGCAACATGTATGACACTAGTGATAGTGCCACTCAGCTTTTTGAAATAAATGTGAAATACTCTTGGATAAAGATTGAGAAAATGAACATTTAAAACAAATCAGGAGAAACCTTAGTGGAGTGATGGAGGGGACCTAGGAGAGGGAGGCAGAAGGAAGACTCGATAAGGGAAACACTTCAGTGAATGTGATGTACATACACAGATTTATCAATGCCAATCACAGTGCCGTGCCTTGGGGAGAGCAAGGGGGTGGGGTGGGAGCCGGGGGAGGGCTCACTGAGTGCTGTGTGCATGTATGCCCCTATCACTCTGCACTTCATCATGTTGTATGAGTACAATGCACCAATAAAATAAATAGCAAAACAACAACAACAAAAACTTATTTGGGGGCATGGAAAACTTTATAGCTTGGATTTTTCATAAAATATTCATTGGTATCTGCAGATTTATGTTAGTAGAACTTATTGAAGATTTGCAGGCTATTCGGCAGACATGTCCAGGTTCTGTTATTATCATGACAATTCTGATTGCTCTGTGTAGTCAGTATGTTTGCTTATGTTATTTTTTAATTGATTTGTTTGCTCTTCTTATGCCTTCAAATTAAACTTTCATATGGCCCTTTATATCTTGTCTTGGAGACCCATGTATAGCAGAGGCTAGGGATGAGTTATGTGGCTGAAAATAGAGTGATTAACTGAAAGTCACGTGTCAACTATGAGGCCTTCAGCTGCATTCTGCATCCTGCTCCCTGAGTGCCAAAGCCTGTGCACAACATTACAGATATTTGGAACTTCACCATGAAAAAATTTACCTTGTATTGAGATCATCTGGTAAGGAAGCCCATCCTTTGACAAATCCCATTTGATTTCACCCAAACCAAATGCATGTAGTCTCTGTTTTGCTGTGTTACTATTTAACAAGAGTCATCAAGAATAAGAAAATTAATTTTAAAAAAGACATTAACTAATAGTAAAGAAAAGAAAAAGTTGATGAGAAAATAACACACTACTATTTTCAGTAATTGTGACTATCTACATAATAATAATATTGAATATATCTAAAATCTGATATTCACACTGCAAGTTTGGAGAGAAGAGAGCTATTTAACTTAGTACATACAGATCAAAATAAAAAGGCAATATATAGTATCTAAAATCACAAGAAATCAAAGTCAAAGTGTATTATCTAGAATTATGGAGTTAGACTATAGAAGCTAGCTAAGAGTTGAGAATTTCAGTCTGTGGGAAACCAAACTGGAAAGATGGAATGAGATGAGGCAGCACAGCTGTTTTCATTGTTCATTTTATGGTAATACATGAACTTTTAAATTATATACATGCATTATTTAATAAAAATTACTTTTTAAAAAGGGAAAAAGAGTACCCTGGTGGCTGTTGGAAGTTTGCAGAGTACTGAGAGTGGAAGGCCTCTCTTTGTCTTTCCAACCTTCTTTCCTGTTTATCTCCCCCACCCTTTCCTGTTTATCTGCTCCAGCCATCCTGGCCTCCTTGATATTTCTCAGATGCAGCACCTGGTGTGCTCTTGTGTTAGGGCCTCTGCTCTTCCCTCAGGTGCTATGGGGTTTACTTACTCTTCCCTTTAAGTTTTTGCTTGAATGTTTTCTATTCAATAGGGCTACTTTTAACCTTCATGGAAAACTGCACTTGCTTCTTCTCCTACTTCACTTTGCTCTAAGGCTTTCTCCATGGTGCTTATCGCCTTATATACTGTATGGAAATGTCTTTCTTATTACCTTTCTTTTTCCCTTTTCTACAATATGAGCTACACAATGACAGGATGTTTGCTGTTTGGGTTTTCTACGGTGTATACTGAGGTTCAGTGTCTGAAATGTATATATAAAACCCTTTTTATTTCCATGAACTATTTGATATTTCGATAAAACTATTCAATGGTAGATAATCAATTTACATTGATTGACCGAATCAGTTAACTGCAGGACAGAAAGACTAAGAGAAAGAAGTAAAGAAAAAAAAGGGGGGTGTGGGCAAAACCAGGGAAACCAGTTAGTTGCTTTATGTGGTAAACTTGATGGTAGTGGGGTGAGTCTGGGGAAAGTAAGTGAAATGGAGAGAAGTAAATGGATCTGAAATAGAAATTGAGCAGAGAATTGCATAATGGCAGGGAAATTTGATTACTTCTAAAACCAACTTTTCATCAATTTTGCGAGAAGAAAATAAGGAATTCCAAGATACTAATATATGTTAGAAGTGAACAGCCTTCATAGCCATAAGAATATGAAATTTAAAATAATTAAGCTTTAGTTAAATTTATAGTTCTGAGTTTGCAATGAAAAGTGATATAGCTGAGCTGACAATAACAATGAAATTTTTTGTAGAAAGTTTGTAAACAAGTTTTACAATACAGCTTGTCTGTAGGTTGCAAAATGAGGATTTTTTGTGCTTATCAATATAAAAGCTCATATATAAGATTAATGAAAGGTTTGCTGTTGTACTTGTTAATTCACTTTTTTTCAATTAAAGTACAACCCATTCCATTTTTATTGGTAACAGTTTTATGGAAACAAATTCCACTAACATCTATCAAGTTTGCATAGAAAGGTAGATGTAATATTTTTATTTTAAATTATTAATTTTTTTTAGGTAACAGATAAGATTGTATGTATTTACCATATATAACATGATGTTTTGAAGTATACATACATTGTGGAATGACTAAAGGTAGCTAATTGACGTATGCACTACCTTGCCTTTTGTGTTACATACAGTTGTGACCGGCAAAGATTTAAGCTTTGAGGTTATTTAAAGTTCCGTGTTTTCATTATCTATATTTAAAATACTGATAGATTAAGCTGATTGCAGTATAACCAGCCAGGTTAATAAAAGAAACTTTTTCTTAATGTAGAAGTAAGTAATAACTAATTAAGTAGATATTCTGGGTTTTTTCGTATTAATAACTAATGTTTCTATATTGAATACATCTAAAAACTTTTCATATCTACATTCTGACACACATCTCGAGCAGATATACAACAGTCCTCTGTGACTCTGTTTTTTTTTTTTTCTCTTGTTCTCTCATTGTCCTTCCCTTTTCTGAATCCTAGGTAGGTGGTAGGTGTGATAAAAAAAGTATGGCTGTAAAAGACCAAGCTTTTCAGGACCTTTCCCCCTGCTAAGGACTATGGAAGGAAAGTTTCAAAATGAAAGAGAAAAATCTATGGAGGAAGCAATCCCATTCTCAATTAGTTTGCAGTGTTAACTGAACTCTTTGAGGGAAGCGATTGGCTATATCTCTCGTTTATGACTCTATGTGTCAAGGCACAAGATCTATCATATAAACTATAGAAGAAAAAGAATTACACAGTAGGAAGCTTTTAATTTAATTTGCATATATATGAAATACCTGTCATTTTTAATAAGTTATTTAGTATTTCAATAAGCTATTCAATGTCAGAGGTACCCAGAAAACTGTAAGGTCTGTCACTATATTTATTTCAATGGCAAATCTACACAGAAAGAACTTACATGGGGGAAACTAATAAAGTCCTTTTCATGAGCTCCTAACCAAAAAGTAAAATGATTTTGGAAAGAGAAATAAAAATTTCATTTGCAATTGGAAATCATGATAAAATATTTTCCAGTAGAATGAAGACAGATTTTTCTTTCTATCCATAAGGGGTTAATGTATAATTGAAAATTTCAATAATTGAATAGAAGGAAGTACTAGATAAATTCAATAAAGCCTAGTAAATCCTGGAGGGAGTTTGAAGTAAGTTTATATATTTATGATTAACTGTAACCATTTTGCATGAAAATATGCAGGATTTGCATGTCATTATAAGTATTGTGTCCCAAGTGTGGGAAATATAGAATAAGAAATGTTTATTAAGTTGATAATATGTTTAGCATGGCTTTGCACTCATTCTATATTCCATAATCCTTTTATTTATTCATTTTTGTGTTAAATATTTATTGAACACATTCTACGCTTGCTGTGATTAAAGGATTCACTGACTTCTGCTCTTCAGATGATCCTCAGACCACAGGGACAGGTGGAAACTCAAAAAAAGGAGGATGAGATCTGCCTGTAGAAGACTGTATGGTGCATTTGGTACAGGAGGAAGAGGAAGAGGGACTTAGAGCAGTAAGGCTAGGGTATGTTATAGGAGCCAAAAATGGAGATTGTAGCTCAAGAAATCCTAGAGGAGATAAGGAGAATAGGAAAGAACGGGGACACTTTTCTCTAGAAGACACAAGTGAAAAAAGATCAGTGAGTAAAGAAATAAAGACCTTAAAGGTGGAGAGGTGGGAACTTGCAAAAATTCCTGTACCACGCCTTTTGTTTTCTTGGTGATAACTGTTGTGTCAGTGTCTAAGCATTAAGGCAGAGAAGAAGCACAGCTACTACTCTCTTGAGTAACAGAAAGGGGTAAGTGAATTACACATGGCAGGAAATGTTCCTTCTGAGATTGTGAATTCTAATTCATGGTTGATTCAGTAAGCGTTTATTGAGTACCTATTATGGTCTAGTTAGGTGCTAAGTATGCAGCAGGGAATAAGATGGGCACATTTAGAATTCTCAAAGAGTTCACAGTCCAGCACACTAAACAATAAGAATTATTAAACAAATTATGAGTCAGTTGTAACTGTGGGAAAGACTGTGTATGAGTCAAGGAAGTGCTGCTAAGATACCACATGAAAGATGAGAAAGATTGGGTGTGAGAAGTCAGAGAAGAAAGTCTAGACATCCATACAGGAAAATGTCTGAGCAAGGCCTCTAAGGCAAGAAGGAGGTTGAGGGTGGCAAGATTTCCCATCCAGTGTGCCAGGTTGTCTCTGGTGAGTTACAGGTATATCTAAACTTCATCTGCCCAGCAATGTGTGCTACCCTAGGACATTGCAAAAGGTATAATTTTCTAAACAAAAAAAGTTTATCTGTAATACCAGCAAGGTTCATGTAATAGATGAGATATCTTGATGCTTTGATTAACTTGGCACTGCTCCTGTATTTGCAGCCACTGAATTAATTTGTTTATTTAGCACATATGTCTTTATAAAAGGATGCTGCATCTATCTTATGCTAATTAAATAACTGTTATAAATTGTCATTCAAATGCCTATAAAATGAAAAGTTATCTTGGGATTGCTTACACAGAGATTGGGTCAATGCCCTTAACCTTACACAGCAGGTATGGGGGAAAGTTTTCTATCATTTATTTTTTTTATTGATGTGTTATCAGTAGAGTAGAATATGATTGGATAAACTTCTAGTATTTGAACAAAATAACTCTCAACTTACTTGCACAGACAGATTAAGTAAATAACTCAGGAAATCACCCATAAAGTTCCAGCAGCAATCATCTGGTATAGTTGCTAGGAAAAACTGGAACTGTTGCCTGGAATTACCCAGCTACTCAGATGCCTCGTGCATTTGGTACGGGGGGAGAGGGCAGAGAATTTTAGAGTAGCAGGGCTTGAGTGTGTATTGGAGCCAAGGAGAACAACCGCTGAAGAGAGGGAAGTAGAAGTTCAAGCAATCCTAGAGGAGATAGGAGGATAGGAAAGAGTGGGGACACTTTTCTCTAGAAGATACAAAGGAAAAAATTAAAATTCATTTCATACAATTAAAATTCATTTTTAAATCACAGACTTTTCCTTTTTTCCTCTGTGTATGGTGCTCATTTAAGACAAGCAAAATCCTGGCATTGTCACTCTTAGCTGTGTGCTGTTACACCTCTGTGAAATCATATGTGTTTACCATTGTCTCAAGTTACTGGTTTATGGTTGCTTGCTATAGTCTGGAGTTTTTAAAGCATTACTTTTTTGCTTATGTAGAAATAATTGTTGGTGTTCTATCAATTTCTGATAGTAATTTGTATTACAAAACATATAGTTGAAGGCCTCAAGTAAGGTTCATACATAGAAAAGATACTAGTTCTCTTTCATTTTGCTTCCAAATGTACACTTCTGGAGATTTGGAGAGAGTGAAAGACGTCCAGGGGTGTGTGACCATGGCAATCTGCTGGCTGTATGCAGAAAGTTACAGTGGTATTCAGCCATGGAAAGGATCAGTTGTTTTTGTGACAAATCCTTAAGACATGCCTTGAATTCAAACAATCGAATTCATTAAAATCATAAATCATCAATTAATTTGTCTCTTATTTTTACTTATTTTGCTGGAAAGTCTTTGGTGTTCAGTTGTATTTTAAAGAACAAAATTTTATTTATATTTTTAATTTCTCAATTGAATTTTCTTATTAATAACTGGACAATATTAATGAATAATTTAAAACATAATGTATCTGTAAATGACCCAGTGCCAAACTCTGGCATGGTAGTAAAGAACAAATTTTTAAGAATTTGATTAAAATAAGAATATAAAGGGATTGGATGGAATAAAATCTCAATTTCTTCCCAAGAGATTTTCTGGAAACTTGTTATACCTCTCTTACATAGAACTAGGCATGATGTAAAATTGGTAATTTTCATTCTTTTTCTAACTTAATGTGCAAGGCGTCATGCTGGTTTTGCATATTAAAAAAAAAAAGTTTAGGTTTTTAAAATTAGATCCCTAAGTACTGCTAGGTTCCCCATAAATAATTTGGCAGTCTGGGCATTGTGGGCAACATCATATGAAAAGCCAAAAAAGTTACATTACTTTTTGTAGGATGTGTTGGGGAGATTGTGGAGGTCTTTCTCCTTGATAAGCAAGGCCCACTAGAACATCACAATGTCTGTGCACATGCTCCTTCCAAGTGATAGGAGCTGTGGAGGGTGGGAAAGCTGTGTCAGGTCAGAGTGATGATAACACCATTGGTTCCCATGACATAGACCACTATCTCAAGTCACTAGACACCCCCTGATCAGGAGGACCAGTGCATTCTCGAGCCACTGTGTTGCTGGGGAATATTCAGATAAAAAGTGAGTGCATAGCCTCAAAAGGTCTGGCAGGGGTGTCCTTGGAAAATGCCAGGACACTAATGCTTATTGGTCTGATCCCAAAAAGGCTCCTGAAGTTTGTGTGTGTGTGTGTGTGTGTGTGTGTGTGTGTGTGTGTGTGTGTGTGTGACTGTTGATTAAACCCAGGGACATAGGAGCATTCTACCTTTGAGCTACAACCCCAGCCCTATTTTTATGCTGAAACAGGGCCTCACTAAATTGCTGAGGCTGGTCTCTTAAATCTGAGATCCTCTTTATCTCAGCCTCCCAAATATTGAGATTATAGCAGGCATATGCCAATGTGCCGGTGGCTTCTGAGAATTTAATCCTCTAAGAAACATTCCTTCGATTTTATATCATAGGAAGCAAAACATTTAAGTTAATTATTGTAGATACATAGATAATACAAAATTAAAGGAATGGGATATTTCTATAGGCTATTTCTGAGCTTAGAAAAAGTCATTTAAAATGGTTTGTATTTTGGTAGTCACTATTTTCCTAGTTTGCTGGTGAACTTGAATGACATGTTAAAGAACTTTAGGCATTATGCTGCTAGTTTGTTACCTTCTTGAGCACAGATGAAAATTAATGAGATTTTTTTTTGAAATTTATATATTTTTGACTAGACATATGGCAGGTTATCAATTAAACATTTTCTATCAAAAATATTTGTCATGAGCCGGGTGTGGTGGCGCACGCTTGTAATCCCAGCATTCGGGAGGCTGAGACAGGAGGATCTGGGTTTGCGGCCAGCCTCAGCTACCTAGTGAGGCACTCTGAAACTTAGTGAGACTCGGTTTCAAAATAAAGAATAAAAATAGGGCTGGGGGTATAGCTCGGAGGTAGAATGCCCCTGAGTTCAATCCCCAGTACCACAAAAAAAAAAAAAAAAAAAAAAAGATTTGTCATTAGTGAGATTAATGCCAGCAGTATAAACTTCAGATACATGTCACCTGAATGTTTAAAAATATATGAAATAAAATGTAAGTTCTATTTTAATATCATGTGGCTTGGAAGTAAATTTCAAGGCCTAAATCCCTTCATAGAAACACTTTCTGTTTTAGACATAAACACTGACTTGTCTACACAGCCATCTCCCTCCAGGTGCAAAAATGCTACCTTTGGTCTGTTGGAAGATGCTCTTTCATCTTTAAAGATCACCATTTTCACATTAGGTATTGCAGGAATATGTTAATTATCTTGAGGTGTCCCAGTGGCCCAGTAACTTCAGGGCAAAATGCCAACAGAGTCCTGGTTGCAATCCAGGCCAAAAACACTACATTAACTTGCTCGGTCTCTTGACATTCTCTCAAATAAACCGGTAAACCTGGAGAGAAAACATGTTTGTTCCAACTGAGTTAAATATTCCAAAATAAGTAATATCCAACCACTGGCCAACCATTTGTAATTGCGTGTAAAATGTAACTAATGAAATGTATTCTCCAAGGCTATTAATTATGTAGTGAACTGGAATGCATTATAAATATTGGTCCTCTTAAGTGCAAAAAACAAAACAAAACAAAAAAACCCCTGTGTTATCTAGGCAATGTAATGAACATTTTGAGCATATGTCACTGCAGGGAGCATTCATGTTTCAGCCAAAATGTGGGAAAAACTATTACAACAGTGGCCATTAACCTGGTGCTGATGCTGTCATTAGTGAAGTCAGGTAACCAATTGCAAGACTTGAAGATAAGTGTGTTTTCATTCATGGTTGGACCAAACCATCTCTTTCTAAGGCAACTTTGATTGGTCACAGAATGAGGATCCTGGAGACACTAAGCTGTGTGCTTTACCTGAAAAAGATGAGCATATATGTGGATGCCTGGCAAAGAGTAACACCAGGAGTATTACACTTTGCCATGGGAGTGTAACACCAGGCAGAGGAAAATGAAGTGAGTAAAATGATTCTGCTGGCCTGATAGACCATCAATAGGGTTTGAAGAATTTCCAGTTACTTCAAATAAGCTTTACAGTGGAGAGAAAGAAGATGACTAATTATCATCCAAGAGTCCATTGGCAAAGACTTTGAGCATACCAAGAAAGCAGTAGGTGTATTCTTTGTTAGATATACAGTTATGAAAAATTCACTGACTAATGTAGGTAGGCACTTGTTAACAATTAAAAGCAATTAATTAACAATGCCATCAAAACATTTAATTTCTTAAAATTGTTAGTGGGTAAAGTGTTTGTAAAATAAAGAGCTTCTTTAAAATGTAAACATTACAAGCTTTTAAATAAATGGTGATCTTAACTTGCTTGAAGTCTTTTCCAAACCAAGGAAAGCATCAATGTTGTGAAAACCTTGGTTTAAAAATGTATTTATTGTTTAATGCAATGAGGCAGTTAAGTAGGGATAGTCCCACTAAGTTTACTTAAAATTAGATGTTTTGTTTTCCAGTGTTCATATTGTCCTTAAAGGGAAAAAGTTCAACATTTGATTATGGGATTTGTATTTTTTAATGTGCATTTAGTGTCCATACTTGTCTATGATTATTTTGGTCAGCTTTTTCATCACTCTGACCTAAATATCTGACAAGCACAACTTTAGAGGAAGAAATGTTCATTGGATCGCAGTTTTAGAGGTTTCAAAGGTTTCAGCCCATGGTTGACTGACTCCAAAGCAGAAGCAGCTGGGTGGCATGGCTTTAGGGCATGATGGAGGAGGAGTAAGCCATGCTCAGCTCATGGCAGCAGAGAGGAGCAGAAACAACTAGAGACAGATACTGTCTCTGAACACACCCCCAGGATCCTCCTGCTCCAGCTTCCCCTGTCTTTGAGCCTACTGTAGTATCTAACAGAGGAGTTCCTTTGATGGACATTTTAAATCCAATCATAACAATGTCCAAAGAGTACTTCCGACTAAGAATAAGCAACAGCAAACAAGTGAGTAATTTGTAATTGAACAGGTATATACATGTAATTGTATATATGTCAATTTGGGGAGAGGTTGCTTCATGACTGAAAGAAAAAAACTACTTAAAAAGTAAAATTTAGAAATGATATGTAGATTGATATAAGCATTTTTTTTTTTTTACAAAGAGCTTGAAGTGGTTTTATACATGTTCTGTC
Source organism: Graphiurus murinus (assembly GCA_004027655.1). Classification (NCBI taxonomy): domain Eukaryota; kingdom Metazoa; phylum Chordata; class Mammalia; order Rodentia; family Gliridae; genus Graphiurus; species Graphiurus murinus. Next base: position 109,420 of record PVLC010001102.1, on the reverse strand, counting down.
TCTTGCTATAATATCATTGTAAGCAAACAAGAGTTACTATCCTTCTTAACATTTGTGGAAAGCTAAGCTAATAGATGTGACTTTTTCAGGAGTTATTCTTCCAATCCTAAGAATGAAGTGGAAAGAGGCACACAATATTTATCTATGCTTATAATTAAAATTAGGCATGATCTACCATGCTCACTCTGATTTCTCTTTGAAATATTACTCAACTTGAGTAGGTTTAATGAGCAATAGTATCTGACTTTTTCCATTTATAAGTGATATTAACAAATAAAAAATAAATTGAGTCCATTAAAATATGTTATTATTTAAATATTCTTCCAATGAATAATTTTCCCTATACGAATAAAAATAATCTAAACGTAGTTCATGACAAAAATGAATTTTCTGTCAATACCCTGGAAAGAAGTCAAGAAACTCTGCTTTGCCCAGACATAACTGCACAATGAGTCAGCCAACATACTGGCAACAGTTATGACATTTGATCACACCTATTTCAGAATAGGTCGCTAACACATAAAGCTGCCAGATTTTCCTGCTTTATGTATAGACACTTAAGCTTCAGTTTAATTTTATTATGCAGAAGTGCTGTTTTAGAAATAAGGCACAAATTAAAATAAGGGTTTACCCACAAAGAGAGGATCCAATCAATCTGATCATTATGACCATTAAGATCTGTGAATTTGTAGTATTCCCTATTTTGCTATGGTTCTTGCTTTTAATTATCTGTAGCCGAAGTGCCTAAATTGCCTGTCATGTGCTTGTGATTTCCTAAGCTTAACGTTAAAATGCTATTAATGTTACATCTATGCTGCAATTTCTTGTGAATAAAGATGAGCTTTAATTGCAGAATCCAAATAAGAACCGAAAGTGGGTTTCAAGATTTTCATTACAGTCTTCAAAATATTTAGATTATTATCTTTAATTTGGTTGTAGAATCAGGCATTCTTTTGACATGCATATATGCTTAAAAGTTTTTTTTTTTTTTTTTTTTTTTTTGCGGTACTGGGGATTGAACTCAGGGGCATTCTACCTCCGAGCTATACCCCCAGCCCTATTTTTTATTCTTTTATTTTGAAACCGAGTCTCACTAAGTTGCAGAGTGCCTCACTAGGTAGCTGAGGCTGGCCGCGAACCCGGATCCTCCGGTCTCAGCCTCCCGAATGCTGGGATTAC